>JAJJWX010004304.1:0-51217 GCA_023529315.1 Papaver bracteatum
TTTTGAGGTTATTATCCTGTGCATATCATCACCATTTAGGATTTCTTATAACCTTTCAGATCTCCAGAATTAAAACATGCAAAGAGATATTTTACCACATTAGGTCTTAAGAAAATGTGAAATTCCTCAAACTCCAGAATTTTCTTAAATTCCAAAACAAAAAATATGACAAAATGACCAAAATATAACTGAAGAGATACCGTCTATTACCCTAAAGTAGTGACAAATGTGACTACATGATGAATGCAGTAAGAACAATTTTTAGAATGCACAAATAGTTCGTTCCAAATATTGACACATTAACTGGACTCATGTTGACTGGTTAACAACACTATATTCGAATGTTCACTAAGAGTGCACCCTCGTCCTGCACTAGTCAACGGGACTCAGTCAACTGATCGTAGCTCGTTAATTGAAACCAGTCAACTGGTCATAGCACGTTAGTCAGGACAGAGGACTCAGTCAATATTAAATTAAGAGGACTCAGTTAACAAAGTCGTCGTAAAAAGTCCATCGTGAAGGGTAAAATTGGTATAAAACTGTTGTCAAAAGTCAAAAGTGCCTACCGGAATTTCCGACACGGAACAACAAGTGCCCAAAATATCTCATTTTGTTCAAGTCTCTTCCCGACCAACAACTCTGATATAGATTTAAGATTTTGGGTTATTTCAAAAAATAGTGAGTTTTATGTTGGTGAAGAATGCATTTAATTGGTGCAAATATTCAATTTTTTTTTTTATAGATTTCCCTTTCATCCAAATGTAAGATTCAGTTATTTCAATAAAAGTACGTGTATCTTTACTTAATTGGGATCGTTCATAGTTAGCCTTTTTATGATTGCCACACTTAGTAAATTAACAATTCCACAATGATACAAGAATATATATTTTTTTTGAAGAAAATGTTATATTAAAAGAGAAAAGAAAAACACAACAAAATCACTCATTCACGAGAGCTTCCCAGTTGCTCCAAACGAGGCAAGGGGGTACAAACTTAAATGTATCTAAATCGCTAGACCAAAGAACAACCAACTGCTTTACAATATCAATGATTTCACTTGTCGTTTTCTGTCGTCCCCCAAAAACTCTCCCATTCCTCTCCTTCCACAAAGTCCAACAAATTGCAAAATGGATGATATTCCAAACATCTTTACCTCTTCCTTGCAAAACATTCGTAGTCCAGGCATCAAACAAATGAAGAAGCTTTCTCGGCAAAGGCCATGATATCTTGAAAGCCTTGATGAAGTAGTCCCAAACCACAAAAGAAAAAGAACAATGCATAAACATGTGATCCGTGGTTTCGTCTTCGCTACCAAAAAGCACACACAATGCACTCTCTATTTGCATACCTCTATGTGATAACATATCTCTAGTTGGGAGAGAGTCATGGAAAGAAGCCCAAAGAATAAAACTAACCTTGTTAGGGATTATTCGCTTCCAAAGATGATTTTCGAAATTGCAAGGAGCTTGATCGCCATAAAATAGTTCATAGCATCTCTTAGTGCTAAAATTGTCTAAAATATTTACCTCATCGTCACCGTCTTCCAAAGTTGGCACGCGGATGTCACGGCACAGCAAATCCCATTCAAGTCTCTCATTTGCATTTAATCTCCTCTTGAAATCACATTTCCTACTCCCATTAACCATCATCTCGGCAATCGAAGCCTCCTTATTTGTTGTTGCTTTGTAAACGACCGTAAAAATATCTTGCAAACGACCCCTTTGCATCCATTTGTCCTTCCAAAAACAAATACCCCTTCCGTTCCTCATAGTAAAAACAACAAAATCATTAATACTTGAAACCAAATTAACCACGTTCTTCCACAGCTCCGACATTGTGGACTATTATCAATATCCGGCATTAGCAAATCATTATTTCTTTTGAACTTTTGATTCACAATTTTCCTCCAAAGGCTATTCGTGTTCCTTGAAAATATCCAAATCCACTTCACTAATAAAGATTTATTTGTTATCCTTAGGTTTTTTACAAGCTAAACCTCCATTCTAATAGGAAGACTAACCTTTTAACAAGAAACCCAAATCAACTTTCGTCTTCCCTCCCACAACACCCCATAGAAAATTCGCATAATCTTCACCATTCTCTTTTCCACACTCGGCCGCAAATGAAATAAAGACAGGTAATGATACAAGAATATTGATAGTTTTACACTGATCTACTCCTCAACGAACCTCAGATCTTATACTGAATAATAAAATTAACAACATCAACAGGTTATTTATAATAATGAAACGTCTGGATATCGCTCCTTGATCGTTTATCTCTTTTTTTTTGTTATTTTAGTTTCCACCACCACCTTAAAGCTGATATTTTCGACTATTTTTGGAAACAACATTTGACTTGTTGAATTACAACGGCAATATAAACAATCTAAGCACACTTGTCTATTGCGTATCCAATATAAACAATCAAAGCACAAAATATATGTGAATGGAGGTCGATAGTAACAATATATATTTTTTAACAAATGACTAGTGCCCGCTAAAAAAGATGATTCATCTGGGGCGATTTATTTGGCTTAAAGCGGTCGGATAACATTTCAAGATTTATTACGGGAAGGTGTAAGTGGGGTCACTTGCACCCGATAATTTTTGAATTTCATTAGGAAGGCCTGTGCGTTTTAAGTTATTTTAAGAACATACAATTGGGGAATACTTTTATTAATTGGGGGATATGAATAGTACATTATCGTTTATACCCGGCATAGTACAAAAAAAAAATGTGTAGAAAAACCATGCCGGTATGAACAATAACATTACTATTTCATATCCCCAATTAATCCTTCTATTTTAATGGTTTGTGAGTGCAAATTGTAATGGTAAAATTTAAATTTATATTAGTAATGAGTTTAAAGTGTAAACTGATTGTTCGAATATCCTTTATCATTTTCTATCCAATATACTCTCTCTATGGAAAAATAAAGAAAACAAATGATAAAGGACGACAATGGTGTGGGAATTCAGGTGCCGCAACCACTGCCGCTAGGGACAAAACACCAAATCTCCAAGCCCTTTTACCATGTTGTTGCTGGCTCTTGGCTCAATATGCACAATACCTTCATGAAAAATTAAGTACTTCGAATGATATTTATGGTGTTATCGCAATAGTGGTAATGTTCTGTACTATATGAACTGTCATATTAATATGAAAAATAACAAATTACAAATGATAGAATAAAATTTATTCGACCCTATAACATATAATTCCTATCTCCATCACGCTACCTCAGTCATACACAATTTATGAGAATGCAATTTTCTTACAAACTATATAGTTTGAAGAAAATTTTAAAGAAATAAATAATTGGCAATTGATAGGCATGTTACATTATAGAGAACAAGTTAATATATGAATTCACCTTGACTGATGTCAATATACGAATTAGAAAAATCATACAACATATGAATAATATCCTTCGTTGCTTATCAATATTATTGTAATTGATAAATCTTGGGGTATTATATACCCTCGTGTAACAACCCCTTAATAGTTTTAATAAATTTCATGCTTGAGAAAAAAATGAAGAAAAAAAATCGATGTTTTATTGTTCATCGATTAGATGTTGCTATTCATAAAAGGGTTGGAGGTTAGCTTGTTGCTAGGTTGTGTAAGAATCTAAAAAAAAAAAGACTTTGGTCTACTTACTAATGACTCTAAAAATGAGAGTACCTCGATGTGAAAACTATGCTTTATAATTTAAGTGGGTATATAGATAATGTTCCTATAATTTAATAGTACACGATCATCATGTTGTATGCTCCCTAGTTCATGATAGCAAGACTCTGGATTGACAAAATAACAACCCAAAGAAAAGCAAGACGGAAAATTCTAAGTTTATTTAAAGGAAAATAAAATCAACACATTTCTTTTTTTTCCCTCGGCAAAAGTAAGAATACATTGAAAGGCTTACTGGTGGTAAGTGAAAACAACACCCAAAGTCATACAAATAAGACTCCCCAATTCAAATTTCGGCACAGCGAAAAAAGAGATGAAGGAAAACCTCCCGAAAAACTAACCTGACAGAATAAAAAAAAAACCCAAAACAGTCCACTTTAGGACTTTAATTTGCAAAAAAATGCCCCAGTTCGATTTTACATTGTCTAAAGAAATGCTTTCAAAGCTTCCACATTCATACACCATTGCCTGTGTTTTCACTTTTTCGATGACTTGCTGAACTTCGAAGCTGATTCCTTTGAAAATCAAGTCATTTTTAGAATTCCATATTGTCCAAGTGATGGCTGCCGGAAGAATTTGCCACAAAACTTGTCCAACAGTGGATAAGTTCTTCACTTTCCAACCTTTGATGATCAAGTCGATACAGTTTGGCATTACCCACTCCATTTTCACGTAAGATCTAAAGTATAACCATATCTTAGTAACCTTGGGACAGTGGAACATCAAGTGAGAACCAATCAATACATTTCAAAGCGCAAGCAATTAATTCATACCATACCAAAAAAGATTGGAAAACCAACCTGAATTTAACTTAATACTCATCCCTATAATGTTAGTAAGGAAAAATATACATCTACAACTGGAGATTTACAACGCTTCGCTAAGTATTGTAGAAAGTCTTATGTTTTACAACTAGTTTCAAAGGAAGAGTTGTCGTATATCATCACTGCCAACCCTTAGGAAACAAGGGGTTGCGCTAGGAAAACAAACGACAACTCCTTAAGCAAAACAGTTGTGACAACATTTAGCTATAACAACGTTGTTCGATATATGTAGTAACTTAGCCTATCACAATACTCACAAGTGTTGTTGAAGAACACAATAATATGATAATGAAAAATATGTTAGAGGGGAGATTCGAACATGAACCTATTACATGGAAGTCTAGCTCATCAACCACCCTTTCAGTTCACAAGTTTTGATTTTTTTTTTCTTTTTTTTAAATAGAAACCTACAACAACACTTATAAGTGTTGTTGAAGAACACAAAAATATGATAATGAAAAATATGTTAGAGGGGAGATTCGAACATGAGCCTACTACATGAAAGTCTAGCTCATCAACCACCCTTTCAGTTCACAAGTTTTGATTTTTTTTTTCTTTTTTCTTTTTAAATAGAAACCTACAACAACACTTATAAGTGTTGTTGAAGAACACTAAAATATGATAATGAAAAATATGTTAGAGGGGAGATTCGAACATGAACCTACTACATGGAAGTCTAGCTCATCAACCACCCTTTCAGTTCACAAGTTTTGATTATTATTTTTTTTAAATAGAAACCTACAACACTTATAAGTGTTGTTGAAGTACACAAAAATATGATAATGAAAAATATGTTAGAGGGGAGATTCGAACATAAACCTACTGCATGGAAGTCTAACTCATCAACCACCCTTTCAGTTCACAAGTTTTGATATATTTTTTTCATTTTTTAAATAGAAACCTACAGCAACACTTATAAGTGTTGTTGAAGTAAAAATATATAATGTTGGAAAAAATAAGGTTGGGGGATTCGATCCTGAGCCTCAAGCCTGGAAGTCTACACCACTAACCATCCTACACTATAACATCTTATGTTAAGTTTGTGGTTCTTTAATACACTAATTATACACTAACTTTATGACAACCCTTCATAAGTGTTGTAAAACAAAATATGATGCTCAAGTGACTGAGCCGCAAATAGCGCGAAGCCTTCTATGAAAATTACTTATTTCCAATTAGGGTAGTCTGGTCATTTTCACAGTCTCCATAATGTTTATTGTACTTATTTCCATCAAGGGTAATATGGTCATTTTCACATTCTGAAATATTAACTTTACCTATTTCATATAAGGGTAGTCTTGTCATTTTTCACAGTCTCCATAATATTTATTGGACTTATTTACATTAGGGTAATATGGTCATTTTCATATTTTATAATATTTACTTTACTTATTTCCAATAAGGGTAGTCTGGTCATTTTCACGGTCTCCATAATATTTATTGCACTTATTTCCATCAAGGGTAATATGGTCATTTTCAAAGTGCAATATTTATATTACTTATTTCTGATAATGGTAGTCTGGTCATTATTAAAGTTTCGATAATATTTATTGCACTTATTTTCACTAAGGGTAATATGGTCCTTTTCATAGTCTCTAATATTTTCATTATTTATTTCCGATAAGGGTAGTCTGGTCATTTTCACAGTCTCTATAATATTTATTGCACTTATTTTCGTTAAGGGTAATATTGTCATTTTCACATTATGTAACATTTACTTTACCTATTTCCGATAAGGGTAGTCTTGTCATTTTTCAGAGTCACCATAATATTTATTGCACTTATTTCCATTAAGGGTAATATGGTCATTTTCACATTTTGTAATATTTACTTTACCTATTTCCAATAAGGGTAGTCTAGTCATTTTCACGGTCTCCATAATATTTATTGCACTTATTTCCATCAAGGGTAATATGGTCATTTTCAAAGTCTGTAATATTTACATTACTTAATTCTGATAAGAGTAGTCTGGTCATTATTAAAGTGACGATAATATTTATTGCATTTATTTTCACAAAGGGTAATATGATCATTTTCACAGTCTGTAATATTTTCTTTACTTATTTCCGATAAGGGTAGTCTGGTCATTTCTCACAGTCTCCATAATATTTATTGCACTTATTTCCATTAAGGGTAATATGGTCATTTTCACATTTTGTAATAATTACTTTACCTATTACTGATAAGGGTAGTCTGGTCATTTTCACAGTCTCCATAATATTTATTGTATTTATTTTCACAAAGGGTAATATGGTCATTTTCACAGTCTGTAATATTTTCTTTACATATTTCCGATAAGGGTAGTCTGGTCATTTTCACAGTCTCCATAATATTTTTTGCACTTATTTCCATTAAGGGTAATATCGTCATTTTCACATTATGTAACATTTACTTTACCTATTTCCGATAAGGGTAGTCTTGTCATTTTTCACAGTCACCATAATATTTATTGCACTTATTTACATTAGGGTAATATGGTCATTTTCATATTTTATAATATTTACTTTACTTATTTCCAATAAGGGTAGTCTGGTCATTTTCACGGTCTCCATAATATTTATTGCACTTATTTCCATCAGGGGTAATATGGTCATTTTCAAAGTCTGTAATATTTACATTACTTAATTCTGATAAGGGTAGTCTGGTCATTATCAAAGTTTCGATAATATTTATTGCATTTATTTTCACAAAGGGTAATATGGTCATTTTCACAGTCTCCATAATATTTATTCAACTTATTTCCATTAAGGGTAATATTTTCATTTTCACATTCTGTAATATTTACTTGACCTATTTCCGATAAGGGTAGTCTTGTCATTTTCACAGTCTCCATAATATTTATTGCACTTATTTCCATTAAGGGTAATATGGTCATTTTCACATTTTGTAATATTTACTTTACCTATTTCCAATAAGGGTAGTCTGGTCATTTTCACGGTCTCCATAATATTTATTGCACTTATTTCCATCAGGGGTAATATGGTCATTTTCAAAGTTTGTAATATTTACATTACTTAATTCTGATAAGGGTAGTCTGGTCATTATTAAAGTTTCGATAATATTTATTGCACATATTTTCACAAAGGGTAATATGGTCATTTTCATAGTCTGTAATATTTTCTTTACTTATTTAATATAAGGGTGAGTCCGGTGTTTTGAACCATGTATGATGTTCAAATCTAATAAATTTCATATTTAATCAGTTCATCCGAATGAGAAACTCTAGTAGAACTCTAGTAATCTTTGAACCCGGGATGTTCAAATCTAATAAATTTCATCTTCAGTTCACCCGAATGAGAAACTCAGGTCCAACTCTAGAAATCTTTAAACCAGGGATGTTCAAATCTGATAAATTTCATCTTCAGTTCACCCGAATGAGCAACTCACGACCAACTCTAGTAATCTTTGGACTTGTGATGTTCAAATCTGATAAATTTCATTTTCAGTTCATCCGAATGAGAAACCCAAGTCCAACTCTAGTAATCTTTGGACCGGTGATGTTCATGATAAATTTCAAATCCCGAATGGTCTGTGGACATGTGATGTTCAAATCGATAAATTTCATTTAAGTTCATCGAATGAAACCAGGTCCAACTCTAGTAATCTTTGGACTTTTGTGATGTTCAAATATGATAAATTTCATTCAAATCGAGGTCAACTCTAGTAATCTTTGATAAATAAATTTCATTTGATTCATCCAAATTCGTAATCTTTAAGCATGTGATGTAAATGGATGGATTCGTCGTTCTTACCAAGTTTCGACTTATAGTAGTCCACTTGAACGCATACAATATGACATAATAGTGCTTGTTTAAGGTTTGAAGGAATCTTACCTGTAAATGGATGGATTCATTGTTCTTCAAAATTCCAACTTATAGTAGTAATCGAGAATATGGTTTGTTTAATGTTTGAATCCCTGTAAATGGAGATGACTTTCTAGGGTTCTAACTCGGAGCTAGGTTCAATATCGAAGTTGACTAATTTATGGTGTGTTTATGGTTTCAGGGAATATTCCAAAGGAATCTTACATGTAGATGGGTGGATTCATCTTTCTTACGAAGTTCCCGACTTATAGTAGTCCACTCGGGATAAGGTTTCAAGTCCAACGGGTTCTGACGAAGTTGTGAATTTGTGGTATGAGGCTTAGGTGATATTCGAGGGGAATCTTACTTTAAGATTGGTGGATTCATCGTTCTTAAAAGTTCTAATAGTAGTCTCAGACTAGTTTTCGAGAAGCCATGTTTGTGTTTGACGAATTTGTGGTGTGTTTAAAGTTTGAGAATATTCGATGGAATCTTACTTGTAGATTCATTGGTTTGACTTATTCATACATTCCATGGTTCTAACTCGGAGCTAGGTTGTATCACAATTTTGAAGTTTCAAATCAATCTTACTTTTAAAGTTTCATCGTTGACAAGTTTTTATGTAGTCCACTCGCGGGTAGGTTTAGATCTACGGTGTGAAGTTGATTAATTTGTGGTGTGTTTCGGGTTTGGAGTTAGAACCTTGTAGATGGGTGAACATTGTATCATTTGAAGTTCAAATCAACACCTCTAGTTTCATCTTGACAAGTTTTTATGTATATCCTACTAAATTTGGAGTTAGAACCCATCGAACTTCATTTCATAGTTTATTTTTGAATGCCAATTATCGAATTCATTTCCATATATTATTTTGAAATTTTTTTATTGCCAAAGGTCCATAATAATATCTTAAATTTATTAATATTTTTTTGAATTTTTTTTTATTATCGAAAGTTGATAAATAAACCAAATACACGAGTTTAAACAAGCACAAAAAGAAAAACACAAGCTTCTCAATCCGCATGAACATCCCAAAGCGAATCTGCACCGTCCCATATTATTTTGTAATCCGTATGACCTTCTTTATCTACGGTCCAAAATACATGATGTGTGATCCAAATAGTGTTTTATCTAACCAATAGAAAACAAGAGTTCTAAAGCATACGGATCACCAAATAAAAAACTTGGGCACAAAGTTCTTCGTGATATTTTCCAGACTTTAAGAAGGGCGCACAGTAACGTACACTGCGGGTGCTTCTTTCTGGTTACATGATTGTGATCTAACGGCTAAGATTGTGGTTAAAAAAATTAGATTTATTTTTATCACGGCGTGTCAGAATGCAAGGTTCTAAAACATAAAACATAAGATGAGTTTACTACAACAAAATTTAACAAAATCCCTTGAGATCAGAAATGATCCGACGCTTAGAAAACCTCTATGTGTTTCTCTTTCTTAATCTCTCATATAAAATCCTTTCTTAATCTTTCTTAATCCCTAGAGTTCTATTATCTCCCCCACTATTCAATCTTATCGCCTTCACCATTATGACTTCCTTGACTGCCGCAACCATTTCTCTATCTATCTTTTTTTTTTGATGTAAACCATTTTTCTATCTATCTCAGTGATCTATATCGCCTATTTTACATGTATCAGTAAGTTTCTTGAGTCACAAAATAATAATCCTTGTTTATTTATTTTGGATCTGTTTTTGAATACTGATTCTTTGATTTTTCGTGCTTTTGTTCCATTAATTGAAACAACAACAGCAACAAATTCTGAAATTTGAAATGGTAATCCAAGCTTCAACCTCAGGGGTCAAAATCATCAATGATCAAAACCAACAAGGGGTGTTAAGAATGAGATCTGTTTCCCTATAATCTGATTGACGAAATAAAGAAGCTTAAGATTCAAATTGCCGATGGTATGCTTGGATCCGTTGCTTCTCATTCTCACTGAAAAAAATTCTAAATTTTTTTTCATTTTTTTACAGGATTTAATTTTTAAGCAGTAAATTAATTTGGGTATTCTTTTATTTTTGCAGCCGAAACTTTTACATCCTTTAAAAAGAAGAAAGTGGAGTTTCAGAAATGATTATCAAAACCAGATCTGGAAAACATGCTATCAGGTCGCTGCAGTATGAAAATTGAAGTAACTGTATATGTGGTGTTAAAATTGAAGTGTGCTAATGAGCTTGTAATTTGTTTTTTCGAAGAAATTACAATTTTTTTTAGATTGAATTAAAAATTATTTGTAAAACAGATAGTATTTTATTTGATTTTTGGAAAACAGATTGTAATTTTTTTGAATAATTAATGATATTGTAAATTGAATTTAGTGATAATAAATTAAATTAATTTTGAATAATTAATGATATTGTAAATTGAATTTAGTGATAATAAATTAAATCAATTTTGCATCTTATTTGGTTCACGCATTTAGTTTCTGTATTAATTTTTAACAAAAGTAGTGCAAGAATTTTCAAAAACCCAAACAAGAGTAATGAAAATTCTACTATACATAGAGTAGTGAAAATTTACTACTCAGCATAATCATTGTAAAAATAAATCTTGCAATATAAGTAGGAGTTGTTTAGTACAGTTGCACAACTCTAGGAAGTGTAATGACAATTGTATTCACAATACTAATAGATGTTGTCTTCAACTTTTCAACAACATAAGACATATATTGTGAAATACTTTATTACAACATAACTATGTGTTGCACAAGATAGTTCCACGATACAGTACTTGTGTTGTCCAAGATATTCATGCAACAACAAGCAAGGGTTGTGTTAGGCTTTCTAAAAAAATCGAAAGAGAATCACAACTTTGGAAAAATATTGTCGAACTATGAATCACATCACCCTTTACAACACTTAGTCAAGTATTGTAGAAAAGCTTGGACTTTCTACAATACCCCACCTACACAATACACAAAAAAGCGTTGTAGTAGGGGTACTACAACGCTAATACAGTGTTGTAAATGATGATTTTTCCCGTAGTGTAAGTTTAAATATATATGAGTTATCACTTACCACTGTCTTTGCTCATACTTCGTGCACCATTTTTTATCGGAAAAACTTCATCAAACACATTTCTTTTTGGAGGAAACTCGGTAGATAATACCTCACGTTTGATGAAATGTGTTTCACGAATATGTTTAATCATCGTAAGTTCGTAACAGTATCCAACGAATCCCCATATTTGATCACGTTGATCCCTTGGAATGGTTCGTGCATATAACAAGCGGTAGAAGTCAAGAGGATCAGAGATATAACAATGTGGATCATGGTGTTGCTCTTCAATCACAACCAAGGAAAATAAGTACGGAAAAATAACAAATATTATTTCACATGAAACTAGGTTTACAAAGAATCCAAAGTAGAATTTTATGTGGATGGCTGATTTTTGTACAACTACTTGTCTAGGACAACCTACTTGTGCGCATTTTCGGTCGGCACGAATTTTTTCTGATTTTTTTTTAATGCGCATTGTTTTGCTAAAATGAGGTAGAATTAATCATTTTTCATTTTTTTTCTTGCTTATAATTGAATATTTTGGTTTCTATTTAGGATGATAGTGTCTAAATAAAACTGTTCGATTTTAAAAGAATCACAACAAAAATAAATTGCAAATAAAATGAGTACATATTTATATTTATAACTATCTTTATTGACAAGATACTAACCTCCACAAGAAATGGAAGATCCAAGGGGCTGGTAGTCGAGACAAAACTGCCTGTATAAACAATTTTCTTAACAACCTCTTCTCTATTGCGATGATGTATCAGCTGACTCCAACATCTCATAAACAATTAAGAAAATGATTATATCGCTATTAGAACTTAGAAACATTCGTTAAGGAAAAAAAATGATTGCCGGAGCAATGTTCATTTTTATCTTATACTCATATATCGGCTTAAACGAAAGAACCAAATTTATAGGCATGTAATTGTAAGGGATTCGAATAAATGTGACTACTAGTCTCAAAACGACATGATAAACTAGAAATATATGACTAAAGGCATGAATGTAATTAACAAATAAAACTAAATTACACTGCATAATATATAAAAAAATCATGAAAAAAAAAAAAAAATTTTGTAAAAACCCACTCCATAGTGCAGTCGTAAAAACTATCCAACACATTCAGACTGCAAAACCTGAGTGGAAGGTCGTTAATGAAGAGAAAATTTGTGGGAGTGACTGCCTCTTCATTCATATGCGGCAATGGATTAAAGACGTTGTCCCAATCGCCTGAGTAATGGCACAAGATTAAATGACTTAATTAAAGCTGACAGGTAAAATAAAGCTCATTTAGTCATTTCCTTACACAATCATGAGAATGCCAGAAGTTAATATATGCACCCAGATGCCAATGCGCGAATTGACAAAATCATCACAAACCATACACCATACGAATCTCTCATTGCTGGACAACCCCTATGGTCGGCTCATCATCCGCTCCATCTTCGAAGTGAAATACAACATCATTCGTAGGAATATGGCCGAGTGATGGGTAAGTTGACCATTAAAATTATACAGTAACAAAGTTTATCCAGCTTACAAGTATAAACTGGCCAGTAAAAGTTTATCCACACTCAAGTGCCTCATAAGTGGAGATTCCACTCTTTTTTTGTCTGAAAGAGAGAACTTATTAGAAGGAAGAATTTACAGAAACTACCAGTGGAAAATTACAATACAAAAAATTAAGTAAGAACAAAAAGAGAAAAATTAAGTAAAAATTACATCCCAATTAGAGACTAGATAAGATGTATTAGAGCTCAGTCTATAACCAAAAGAAGCAGCCCAGGAGATCACTTGTGTCTTAGCTTCAATACAAGATCTGAATCAGTCATAAACTTATGCTTTTCTTCAAAAATCCTTGCATTCCTTTGTTTTGAAAGGACCCAGCAGATTGCTGCTGGAATCAAATCCCAGAACACCTTTTCTGAATTTGATAAATGTTCGCCACTCCAACAATGTGCCAAGTCATAAACAGTTCTCCGAAAAGCCCAAAACCACCCTGAAGAAGGTAATAGCATCACCATAACTTTATATGAAACTTGCAGAGTAACAATAAGTGATCAGAAATTTCATTGGAGTTGCCGCAAAGAATGCAACAATCGTCTTTGATATATAATTCTTTTTCTAGCAATCATATAAATAGCATTTAGCTAGCTTACCAAGAACAACACACCACATAAAGAAATTCACCTTAGGAAAGATGATAGACTTCCGAATAAAAGAATAGGGAAAATTATCCATACCTGCAAACTCATTAAGTTTTAGATAGAGAGGATTAACCGAAAAACACCATTAGAACCCGAAGACCATCTTCTAGTATTTGTTGTGTCGTCAAGAGGAGGAGGGAAAGAACCAATGAGCTGAATGAAACTAGCTAAATGATATGCTTCAACACCAGTCAATCTTATATTGAAATCAAACTTCCAGTGGTAACCGTGGCGAATCAGCAATATGACTTCAAGATAAGAGAATTTATCTTTATCTAACTTATATAGATCAGTGAAGGAAATTGTCAAAGAGACATTTATTAAACTTCACACGTACACATGTAATGTTTATTAGCTTGTTGTACCAGAACTTAGTCATTCTACTCTTATGTTGTATTTCCTATTCTACTGCACATTAGTCACTAGTCCAAAAGGGGCCATAAATGACGAATGAAGTCTGTTATAAAACATGATTTATCACGGTTTTCATCTGTTATTCGAACCGTTATTTATTTGGTGTGACTCTTTATAAATGACAAATAGAGAATGTTATTAAGTATGACGCATAAAATTTGTGACTTTAAGTCACATTCAAAATCTGTTATTAAGTATCACAGTAATTGTATGTAAAATAAAATGACGTTTGATGTACGCCGTAAATAAATAATGGTTATTATATGTAAATTACAATAACAATACATACTCGTCATTAAAAAAACACGGTTATTAAATGTTATTGTTTGATAACACAATCTTTTTTGAAAATTCAGATATTGGTATTCCGATTCTGTGAATCTAGTTTCCGTATCTGAAATTCGTTCAGATTCATATACAGGGTATTTGAAATTGGTTTTGGAATATGGAAGTGAAAAAAAAAAATGATTTCAAATTGAATCCATAATTGACTTAATTAATTATTTTTTTAAGAAAAAAAAATATTCGAATACAAATCGGTAGATAAGTTACATAATTAAAATTAAAATTGTAATCAATCTGCTGTCATCTTGCCGCTCTAACTTGGTGCCTCTCGTACAAGAGTTACATAGTCTTTGGCCGTTTAATCATGCCACATCTTTAATCATCCGGCAGTATAGAATCATCTTTATCGCACAACATTGCTCTTGGGTTAATGATTTCATCAATCATGCAGTCATTATTGTCATCAATTAGAAGCAACTTTGACGTATTTGCATATGCACGCGCAACAGTTTATTTCTGAAGTTAAAGACCAAATGACGGAGGTGCTGTTGATAGGAAAATGAGTAAAGAGTTAAACTGTATAGGAGAGAACAAATAAAACCATACCCCAAACATGTCTTTCAATATGCTCCCAACCATTCTCAAAGCTGTGGACCTAACATGATGCATGGAAGACATCATAATGAATTGAGTCTTAAGTTTTGGTAGAACAACATCACCAAAAAAGGTTCAGCCTCTTCAGCCATTTTACAAAGGATTATAGGTGCAATATCTCCCAAATACATCCAAAAATTATCTTCTAAAAAATCTGCTCCATCAATCAAGGATATGACATTTAAAAGAACCGAAAAGACAACTAATTAAATAAAGGAAAAAAAAGTACACACATTTACATGCTCACCAACATTAAGACTCCCCCAGAATCTCCCGGTCCAAAGCCTGGTCATATTCAATCACCGGAAGCTACCCCATTCCATGTTGATTACCTAGCGAATTCGAAAGCAAAATTTAGAATACTTTTTTTGACTGCAGGATACCTTGGTTTATTTAGGTGTTTTAGCTGATCAAATTGGTCACTTAAAGAAGAAAAATCATATTGGAATTGGAGTGATAACGGTGAAGGCTACATACTATATCTCCTGATTTACGTAGGATGTCATGCCACTTAGGAATGGCGTGTGCACGCTCTAGATATGCTGCATTTGTTCGAGTTACCAAAATAACTACAGCTGCAACATCATTATTGAAGTATTTTCCTCCAGCTAATGTACCAATTGTATCATTCACCTGCATCAACAATGCTAGTTACAAACAAAACAATTCCAGTTATAAACAGAATCTGAAGAACCAGTATGCAAGGATAGCAATAGCATAAGAAAATTCTAAAATAAGAAGAGAATTTTTCCTTACCAAAGCTGCATATCTCTGCCTATCTATCTAAGGCTTTAGTTAGTTCCACCACCACATCTTTATCAACCTAGGACAAGGGGCCGAAAGAATCATTACCAGAAACATAAAAGTACGAAGAAAAAAAAACGAAAAAAAAAACTCCGTACTATGAACCATGAAAACTGTCAGTGACTACTCTTCCAGTTTGTGATATCTACCCAGCCATACTCTTACTTCAACTATAGACATATATATGCATGACTAATGCAAACTAGAGGAAGGTATAAAGAACTAACTGCATCCCTCGCCAAAATCTTCCTGTAACATCATAACTAATAATCAGTACAACGCCGGTAAAATGAAGTAAATAATCAACTTAAAAGGGTTAAACTTACAATTGCTTATTCTTCCGAATTACTGTTATAATTTAAGTTTGCTGCCATTATGACAGATTCTTTAGCTATGCAGTAAACAAAAATATCCTCAAAAGCATTCACATTAGCACCTTCTTGTTTTGAGATTCTAAAACAGTATGCCACTTCTTATCAGGCCTACTCTTGCAACCTAATTTTACAACAGCTCCATTGATTCTATATGAAACGACGGCTGAGAATTGAATGTTTGAAGAACTTCGATGAGAACTGACAAACCGAGAATCCCTATATGATACATCTTTAAGTCTCAGACTAAAAGAGCAGGCTATACATAAGTCTCTCATATCTACGCTAGTTTGTTGAACACCTCTAAAAAGGCAAAAGGATTGCTGGACACAACTACTCGGATTTAAAATATAATAAATAGGAACCTATCCTAAAGTCAGGAATTGAATGTTTTTTATTATTACGATTACGATTTCTTTCAGCTCAATCATTCACCCACATAGCTATAATCCTTAACCTATATAATGGGTAATGCTTTTTATTTCAATTTTTCACCTGTAAAAATCATATTTACATAACGCCAAAAAGCAACAAATGAACTTAATCAACTACATAGATCAACAATCAAAGCGGACTTTAATCAAATAACCATTAAATTTTCTGAAGGAAAATGGCTAATTCAGAAACACATTAAAGTATACAGAAGCTTTTACATGCAAATAAAACAGCCTTGATGATGTTAGTTCAAATATAAAACAGTGATGATCTACTAGGTGTGACCATATCACCTTTAAAGAGAATAAAACAGAGGGATCTCAGAATAGTAAAATCTAATTCATAACTTTTGCAAGCACGCCTATATAGTATATACCTATTTCTACCCAAAGCTCAAGGCAAAGTAACAAGGGCCAAGGGGCTTTATTAAGCAGCAAACAATTAGCAACAATTATTATCCAAGCAAAGGAACAAGGGAAGGGAAATCCAAACAATAAAAAAAAAAAACTCTTGAAACTGTCTCAGAGAGGTTTTAGAATGCAGAGACCCCGAGTTAAAACATTCGGAGGTCTCAGATCATTACAAATACCAATTTTCACCAACAAAGTCAAAACCAAACATCAGCCTTCCCATTTCCTATCCTGATTAGTGGGTTGCACAGATACACTTAAAGCATCAAACAGCTAATCCTAACCATTTGCAAGAAAAAGGGGCTTATGACTCTTGCTCGAAACTCCAGGCCCAAGGGATAGACTTAATCGCGAACAAGGGCATGGTCTCCTCAGATTGATTTAAAATGTTAGTGAGGTCGCTGGGTATCTTGGGGGTACTAATCTCGGTTCCCACTCTCCTAGCCGAAAGGTTGTGTCACGGGAACAAGCCCAAGAACCCCAGTTCTCATGTCTGATTTGAACTTTTTAAGATCGGTACCTGGCCTCAGACTGATTGCTCACTGATAAACTAACCTGAAAACTGACCATTTCATATCAACAACGTTTGAACAAGGGAAGCACATCAGGGAAACAAACTCTCTTGTTGATCAATGGAAAAATAGAATGGAACGACTTAAGATTTCCAAAGTATCGAATTCTCCCGTAAAAATCAAACCAATTTATGAAACCAAATTCTCTGCAATTACCGATTCTTAATAGAAATCTAAAAACCCAATTCATGCAATAAAACTAAACAAATTCATTCCTTTTCAGTTTCTATATTAACTATTTTAACAAATTAAATTAACCAAAATCTTTCAAAAAATCAATTTTTTGATTAACCACACAGAAGCTTAAGCAAAAAACAGAATGAAAGATGAAAAAGGATTTGAAACTTACTTTAATTTGATATCTTCGTCTTCTTCGATCTCCACTTAGGGTTGTCTAGCAAAATAACAGAGACAAAGGTTTGAAGAACTGAATTCAGGAATCACTTCCATGTAATCAAACTAATCCAAATTATTCCTTTCCAATTTCTACCTTAACCAATATATCAAATCAAAATCGTTCTATTTTGGTCTCCGAAATCAATTTTTTAGGGACCAGATAAAAACTTGAGCAAAAACCAGAAACAAAGGATTTGAAACTTACTCAAAATCTTCTTCTTCTTCTAAGTTACAGTCTCCACGGATAGTTAGGTTTCCGGAGGGAGACAAACACACGACGGGGTAAAGATAAAAAGTCGGAACTTCTCTTTTGGCTCTAGGGTTTTATCTTTTTTGGTTTTGGGGTTCGCTATGATGGAACCGATATGGCTCTATAGACTTATGGCAAGTACGACGGTGTCTATGATGAGCCATTGGTTATCCATTTTTATGGTGCGTAACAGAATACTGGTGGGGCGTATTAAAACTTACAATATCCAACAGATTTATTTTGTGATATAATGGTTTTTAAGAAATCACACACCTACAAATTTATCACATCTCAGAATGACAGTTTTTTTGTGTTAAATAATGGGTCCCACTATTTTCATATTATATCACATGATTTGTTTGTAATACTCTAATCACGCAATTATTCTGTCATTTAAAAACGTGATTTATAAACCCTTTTGGACTAGTGAGTTTAGTCTTACCTGAACCTATTTTTTTTTGCATATTTCTGTTGTAAACATTATCTTTATCTGATGTAACCATGTATACAAAAAATCAATGCAGTAAATCTCAAACACAATTGTGTGAGATAAAACCCTAAATCCATATTTCTACATGGTAATCTAGAGCTACGTTAGAATTTTTTTTTCTCTTGCTTTTATCTACAACTGTGATATCATGTATGGAGATGATGATACTCAAATCCCTCCTTATACCACTGTATTAATACCCACACCTAATGGAAATTCATCTCTTCCTCAATCGGGTCCCTATTATGTGCACCCAGCTGATAATCCAACCACAGTTATCTTTACTCCTCTCCTAACAGATGATAACTACTGTATCTGGGAACGAGGTATCCGAAAATCCCTCAGTGCCAAAGACAAATTAGGTAACATAGATGGCACCATCACCAAACCCACGGATCCAACATATCTCCTTCATTGGACTCATGCAGATGATTTGGTAGGTAGCTGGGTTGAAAACTCAGTCGATCCAGTTATCGGATCAAGTATCATGGCTTTTCCATATGCACATGCACAATGGATGGAGATTAAGAATCGTTTTTCTCATGCCAATGCACCGAAACTAATTTTCCTTAAACAATCGATCTCGTCTCTGAAACAAGAGAATAACAATGTCGCAATGTATTTTACTCAAATCAAGACGTTATGGAATCAACTTGATATATTCATACCTCTTCAACCTTGCATCTGTAGTGCCAGAAAGGATTTTGTGGATCACCATGCCCAAGATAGAGCGATGGAGTTCTTGTAGGGACTGCATGATCGCTTCTCTGCATTGCGCAGTCAGTGTTTATTGATGGAGCCTTTGCCATCAGCATCCAAACTCTATAATCTTGTGAGGCATGAATAAAAACAGCAAGGTATCAACTCATCTTCTATTCCCCAAGTTGAATCTGCAACTCTCAATGTGTCTCGTAGTGATTCTCAGTTACCAAGATCCAATACGCGTACTCTCTACAACCATGGACATAGCACTAGCAATGGAAATAGTGCTGGTAATGGCAACAAACGCCAACGTCCATTATGTGACCATTGTAACAAACATGGTCATATATACTCGGCTCACTTGTTGGAAGCTCAATGGTTATCCGACTAATCCTCCAAAGTCCAGAGAGTCAGCACCCTATCCATATGTTGCTGATGTTGCTCCCATACCTACTACAGCTGTTGAACCAATACCTGCTGCTCCAACTATATCCGCTGCTCAATATTCTAGACTACTTTCTTTGCTTGAACCTGATAATGAAAGCAACAACATAGCCTAATTCGCAAATTTCGCAGTCACGGATTTAACTTATTCTTTTAATACCTGGATTATAGACAGTGGTGCAACACACCACATATGTTCAAATCTTTCTTATTTTTCGTCTTACACCTCAGTCACGAACCCAATCATGGTTCAACTGCCTGATGGTGCTCACATCTCAGTAACTCGTATTGGGATTGTTGATCTATTATTCAGTTGATCAATGCTTTTCATATACCAAGTTTTAAATTCAACTTGATTTCCGTCAATCAACTTACTAGCACATCAAATTGTTGTATCAAATTCTCACGTAAGTCTTGCATATTACAGGACCTTCACACAAGAATGGAGATTGGATGGAGTAGGAAAATCGCTGGCATCTACCATTTTAATTTTCAACCGTATGTTTCATATCTAGATGCAAATAAGCCATTCGACAAATGGAACTGTCATCTAGGCCATCCTCATATGGATTGTTTTGATTTTTTAGCTCGTAAATTTGATTACATTCGTTCTTTGTTTAAAAACTTATGTGATGTATGCCCTAGGGCTAAACAATCTTGATAGAAATTCAATAAAAGTGTTTCTTTGTCTAAATATCTTTTTGAATTAATTCATGCTGATATTTGGGGACCCTTTTCTTCTATATCCCTAACCGGTTCCAAGTACTTTCTTACAATTGTTGATGACTATTCTAGATGTACTTGGGTGTTTTTGATGAAAGTTAAATCTGAAATATTAAAGTTTCTCAAATATTTTTTTTCGCTTTTGTTGTTGAACAATTTTGCAGCAAAATCACCAGAATCTCCTCTGGTGTTAACTCATTACTCATTCCTTAATTGCAGACCTTTAGGTCTGATAAAGGATCATAATTTAAATCTAACAAGCTTCAATCCTGGTTTCATCAAAATGGAATCTTGCATCAAACTAGTTGTGTCCACACTCCTCAACAAAATGGTATTGTTGAGAGGAAACATAGACATTTGCTAAATGTGGCACGTGCTCTTAGATTTCAGGCAAACTTGCCACTCAAGTTCTGGGGTGAGTGTCTTTTGGATACAACTTATATCATCAACAAACTTCCCACACCAGTTCTGTCTCATAAATTTCCCCATGAAGTTTTACTTAACGTATCTCTTGATTATTCTTCTCTCTATGTCTTTGGTTGTCTTTGCTTTGCAAGAAATACGCGAGTATCTACAAGTTTGATCAAAGAGCCAAGCAGGGCATCTTTATTGGATATCCTTATGGTCAAAAAGGCTACACAGTTTATGATCTAGCATCCAAATCAACCTATGTCTCTCGTGATGTCGTATTTCATGAGAATGTCTCTCCTTTTCATGATTCATCTAGCTATCTAGCTATCAATCTTTATATCTTCCTCTGTCAGATAACTACTCTGATTATACTTATTATGATTCTATACTTACTCCTATGTCTCTCACACAATCACCATGTGTACCATCTATAATCTCTCCTGCTTCCGATTCTTGTTCAATGAATCATCCTGAACACTCAAATCCTGTCATACATGCTTATAATTCCGCTGCACAACCATCTGTCATTTCTTATGGTTCTTCATCTTTACGATCCCCTTATTCCACTGATACTCATATGGTGCCTCAATTAACTGACTCACCTCACAGTCAGGCATCGACATCTGAGCAACTCTCTTTATATCCTACTGCCATAGCCCAACCTATTCCGACAGTACCTCTCATGGACCCTTCAATTCATGTATCACATTCACGTCCACCTCGGATACGTAATCCACCATCTTATTTACAAGATTATCATTGCTCAGATGCTGTCAGCAAATCAAATTCTCTTTATCCAATGACCAAATATGTCCTTTGATCAGTTCTCTCCACCTCATAAAGCTTTTTTGGCTTCTGTTATTTTAACTGAGGAACCAAAATATTTTTCTCAGGCTAATAAATGTCCAAAATGGCATGCTGCCATGGCCAAAGAAATCGTTGCTTTGGAAGCTAACAATACTTGGATATTAGTCGATTTACCACCTGGTAAAACAGCTATCGGCTGTAAATGGGTTTTTAAAATCAAGTTCAATGCTGATGGCACCATTGAACGTTACAAGGCTTGACTCGTAGCCAAGGTTTATACTCAGCAAGAGGGTATAAACTATTATGATACTTTTGCACCGTAGCTAAATTGGTTACTGTCCGTGTCTTATTATCTATTGGTGCGATTAAGGGATGGTCTCTCCATCAGCTAGACGTCAACAATGCGTTTCTTCAAGGGGATTTGGATGAAGAAATTTACATGAAGATTCCACCAGGACTTGCAAAACCAGGTGAGTCTAAAGTTTTTAAACTCAAAAACCTCTCTATGGTTTAAAGCAAGACTCTCGTCAATGGTTTGCAAAACTATCCTCAGTTCTCTTATCTGAAGGTTTTACAAAATCATTATGTGATAATTCTCTTCACATTTCATCGGGGCACAACCTCTATTTTTTTTGTCTACGTTGATGATATTATTATTACTGGCACATATGATAAATTCATTAACTTTCTTAAGCTACGTCTTGCTTCTCAATTTTTAATCAAAGATCTTGGTTGTTTGAAATATTTTTTGGGCATCAAAGTTTCGCGCTCATCCAAGGGTATCTTTCTCTGTCAAAGAAAGTATATTCTTGATATCCTTAAGGTTTCTGGCCTCACAGGGGCGCGCACATCATCCTTTCCAATGGATTCGAAGCTCAAGTTACTTCCCACTGATGGTACAGAATTAACTGATCCAAGCTGTTTTCGTCGTTTTATAGGTCATTTGTTATAACTCACTGTAACATGTCCAGATATTACATACTCAGTTAATTATCTAAGTCAATTCTTACAACATCCAAGATCTGGTCATATGGATGCTGCTAATCATATTCTGAGATATCTCAAGGGAACAATTGGACATTGTATATTATTTTTGTCCTCATCCAGTTCCTCTTCTATCCATGGTTACACAGACTCGGATTGGGTTGGCTTCCCTATGACTCGTCGTTCTACCACTGGATATTTTATTACTTTAGGTAATAGTCCAATTTCATGGAAATCCAAGAAACATCCTATCGTGGCTCGCTCTTCTGCTGAAGATGAATATCGTGCTTTGGCCAATCTAACCGCTGAACTTCAATGGTTGGTTTATCTCTTAAAGGGCATGCGATTTTCATGTCCTCTCCCTATCACTGTTTCCTGTGATAGTCAAGCCGCAATTCATATTGCGTAAAATCCTGTATTTCACGAACGTACAAAACATATTAAGATTGACTGTTATTTTGTTCGTGAAAAGTTATTAAGTGGATTGATTCTACGAAAGCACTTACCATCTTCTGATCAGCTGGAAGACGTCTTTACTAAACCTCTGGGAGCTCCACATTTTAATCGACTAGTTGTAAAGTTGGGAGTTCGTTCAGACTCTACCGCTCCAACTTGAGGGGGGGTATTAAACTTCACACGTACACATGTTACGTTTACCAGCTTGTTGTACTAGAACTTAGTCATTCTATTCTTATGTTGTAACTCCTCCTCTTCTGCACATTAGTTTAGTCTTAGCTGAACCTATTCTTCTGCATATTTCTGTTGTAAACATTATCTTTCTCTGATGTAACCGTGTATATAAACAATCAATGCAGTAAATCTCAAACACAGTTGTGTGACATAAAACCCTAAATCCATATTTCTACAACATCTCCAATCCATTTGTCATGCCAAAAAGAAGTATCAACTCCAGAATGAATTAATAAAACTGAATGTCCATTTATTAACTGATTATTTTCAGCAATTTCTATCCAACAATAAATTCCCCTCTTCTTTTTTTTGAGGAAAAAAATGATATATTGAAAGAAAAAATGGTAAATACAGTGGTATGTACAAAAGGTCAAGAGCTGGAACTCCCAACGAAAAATAAAAAAACCTCAATTACATATAAATTATGTTTTCCCAGTGCTGCGTGATTTGATTCATTGAGAAGTTGCTAAAAATTCCAGTATCCGAGCACCAAAGATGAATGTCAAGCTTAATTGCATGAATCACTCCGTCCCTATGTTTTCCCCTTCCACCATGAACTCTACTGTTGCGCTCTAACCACAATTCCCAACATATAGCGAATGGAAGCACTTGCCAAATCAGATTTACCCTTATCGAAACCCTATCAATCTTCCATCCAAGTAGCATATCCTGAAGATTGGCTGGCATTACCCACTTCATACATAAAGAGTCAATAAAAATAGTCCAAATATCCAAAGGCCAGCTACAATGGAGGAACAAATGATCCTGTGTTTCGACGTCTGAGTTACATAAAGGGCATAAAATTGTATTAACTTCAAATCCTCTTCTCCGCAACATCATACTAGTTGGAACTGAATTGTGCATACTTGCCCATATAAGAAAAACCACTTTCGATGGTGCGAACTTGCTATACACGACAGCAAAGAACTCTCAGTCATTGGCAGAGTGTTCCAACTTGTTGTAAATAGCTTTTGTCGAACAATCTCCTTCCACTGAGTCTTCTTCTCCCTGGAACAGCGTTACATTCCTCAAATCATACTTCAGCTCAAGAAGATCAATTCGCTCTGCTGGATTCAACTCCCTTGAGAAAACAAACTCCCAATTAATATTTTTCATATTTGCAACTTTTTCAAATTTTTGTCCACTAAGCTTGTACAACCTAGGATACTTATCCTTAAGCGATCTTTTCTCAACCCACCAGTCATGCCAGAAACGGACTCTTCTCCCATTCATCACCTGAATATTCACATCATCATAAAAATCACTATTAGCTTTTTGAATTTCATACCACATGCTCCTTCCAACTGGCTCATTGTTCTATAACGGAACTAGGAAAGTTTAATCATCTTTAGTCTTCTCGCAAATTATCTTCCTCCACCAGGCAGTTTGCTCGTTAACGTATCTACCATGCCACTTAGCCAAGAGTGACCTATTTATAAACCTTAGACTTCTGATTCCCAAGCCTCCTTTTCTTCGAGATTTAGCAATAGATTTCCATGACACCCAACTCATGTCTTTCTAGTTTCATCCTCACCCCATAAGAATTTTCTCATAATGCTATTAAGATTCTTTTCCACCGCCACAGGCATATAATAAATAGACAAGAGCTTTTAATTAAAGTGATCCTCCCTGCTTTGTTCAAGAACTTTCTTTTCCATGGAGCCAACTTCCTCTTCATCTTTTCAATAACCACATCCCATATAGCTACACTCCTTTTTGAAGCACCAATTGGCATACCCAAATAAATAATGGGAAGAGCTTCAATCTTACACCCCAAATCCGTAGCTAAATCTTTAATTAAGTCATCAGCCCCGATGCTAGTCATAGAACTTTTTTCCAAATTCAGTTTAAAACCTGTTAAAATCTCAAAGATCATTAAAATAATCAGTAACCTTCTTACCTCCTCCGTAGATGCATTAAGCAGAATAATTGTATCGTCAGCAAACTGAAGATGGGAAACAGTAGTACCACCCTCTGAAACTTGAAAGCCGCCAATTTTATTTTCTGAAACTGCCTCATTGATTAAAATCGATAGAACTTCCACCACCAAAAGAAACAGAAAAGGTGATAAAGGACCACCCTGCCTGATCCCTTTAGAAGGTTTGATTCTGCTAGTTGCTTCTCCATTAACCAGGATTGAAAACTGCGCACCAGTTACACACCAATGAATCCACTGGATCCATTTATCTCCAAAGCCATTTTTTCTCAAAATAGTAAAAAGAGACGGCCAATTCCCCTCTTACTTTCTCCTTTAGTTTCTAAAAATCTTTCATCAACTTGTGTTATTAGCGTACTCCCAACTGAAACATGATTTTCTGGCCAAGACACTAATGGAATTTTGAATATTTGATATTGATTTAATTTTTGTGTTTTATCTTGAGGATTGAGAAACTAAAATCCTAGTATAATGGGTGTAAATGTTAACCATTGTTTACACAACGACTTTTTTCTTTCGTCCGAAGTATAATGGATCTCACTCCTAAATATTTTTATGGAATATTAAAGTAAGCGATTCTGATTTATCTTCTTATACTCCCCCATGTTGACTGACTCTCCCAGAGAATACCAACTGAAATGTTACTTATCAAATAATCCATCACGTACAATATAAAGACATCCCGGAAGAAACTATGAATATGAGTTGCATTTTATTAGGGAAGTCATTCTATCATTAGTATCCGTTAAAAGATATCGTTGGTTCTAGCACTCTGTCACATAGTTGGTTAAAAAATCTCACTCTCAATCTAACATTTATCTTAATTGGTATTTTAGTTTACTCCATCGTCTCAGATCTGATAGTCTCCACTAGATTTGGATATAAACCTTGGCTAACTGGATTACAAAAAGCTCTAACATATATATCCCGTAAAAACACCTTGATTTTATATCTGTAAGTTACTTTGTTGGCACAAAAACACAAAATAGATGTGATGAAGTCACAAGTAAATAACTAGTGCCCCAGGTAGATGATGGACGAGAAGCATACGATTAGACCGATAGAGTTTATGGATGCCACTGAGGTAGCTAGCTAAAAATGAAACGACCATATATGTCTTCGAACTCCTCCGCCATAGCAGTATGCAGGGCCGTAGCAAAGTTTTTAGAGGCCCTAGGCGAACTTACTTAAATGGAGGCCTATATAAGCAAAATCTTTGTTGTCATTTCTTGTCCCGACTTTCCCATTCTCCATCTTATGTGTATAGTGATCACGGTTGGAACATCTATCGATTATAAAAAAGGAAACCGATAATTCTTATCTCGTTTTTCTTATTGGACCTTTCTTTATCCAAATATCTCTTAAATTTTGGTTAATATTGTTACCCAAAATTCTCATATCATAAATATTCACTGGCCAATATTCTTCATGTTCAACTTCATCTTGCCCAATCTCATTTGTATTAGATGGTGACAATTATTGCCTCATTTGCTCTTCATCTTGCCCAACCACATTTGTATTTGGTGGTGACAATTCTGCCATCTTGGTTCTTCATTTTGCTTAAAGCATTCTCATCATTGTCTAAATTAAAGATCACCATCTCTCTCCATCTCATTAACCAAATTTACCCGCCTTGCTTCGCCATTGTCATTCATTGTTTCTCATGGTTTTCATCATTTGAAACTAAATATTTATTCAATTCTCCCCACCTAAGAACTCTTAAGTTTTTCGATTTTATTTTAGTCTTTTTTTAGAACCATCACTTTTGCATTTTGTCTTTTTAGGACCCATGATTGGAATTGATATTTGGTCACTTCAAGAATGAGAATATAAAACTCGTGACACAAATATCCCAAATATGTATGTCCATATCAGCTAACTATAACAATTAAAATTTAATAATCGCCATTTGGAAACAAGAATAACACAACCTAAACCAAGTCTAAAGAGTAAAGATAAGTAAATAAGAATTGAAATGCAAAAATAAAATAAAAACAAGCTTTAAAATCGAATGGGTATTTGGCAATACATAAATCAGCCGTCCCAAATTGCAATATGTCCAAAATTCAAGCTTCTTTCGACATAGTTATCAAAATAGAAATTTTATTTAATTTTGGTTGACTTGTCACTACCGACTCACACACATTACTTAAACCAATATTTTTTCAAAAAATTTCAAACGCACTCCCAACAACATTTACAATTTGGGGCCCCAAGATTTTGGGGGCCCTAGGCCGTTGCCTAGCTGGCCTATAGCCAGGGACGGCCCTGGCAGTATGTTCCATTCAGATTCAGTAATTTCTTTTGGCCATGCGTAAGCCTTGCTTGCAAGTTGGACCCAAACATGAATATAATCCATTAGCTCCCGTTTTAAAAATTATTCGGTGAATCGTCGTATTTGCGATTGCTGACCCGCCAAAATTACAACTCCTTGTAAAGCCCAATATTTCTTGTGAAAATCAGTACCACCCACTGGTAGATAAAAGATTAAACAAACAAAATTCGCCGTGATTTCTCGCAATTTTTTGCATCTATATCGATGGGGGTAGTAAGTTCAATATTTAATGGGTCACAAATGTACTTGAAAATTGATTTTAGGACCACCAGCTTTTTGTTACCTGGCCATACGGTTAATTGGAGTCATTTTTTTGGCAAGGGGATGAACAATGTTTTTTGTTACTTAAAACAATGCTAGTAGTTACCCTCAGACTTTTTATTTACGAATGTAATTAACGCTTATATATGTTAATAATATCTAGGGTGAATCCCGTTTATTACCGGGATGCCTTTGTGTCTAGCCTATATAAATAGAGGTTGTATTCTCCCTTTTTGGTTACACACATTAATAAGAATTCTCCTTCTCTCTATTTTTTCTATCTTTTACACTACGTAATCAGCAACGAAGCTCTACTAGCTAATCGGTAATTTTTTTTAGAACCCTACTTTTGATTTTATTTTTTTCTTTTATAAAAAAAAAAAAAAAAAAAAAAAAAATCTCTCTTTTGTTAATCAAAAACATCCATGTACGTTGCGTACTGCGTGATGATTGGTTGATTGATTTTAGTTGCGTTTCATTATTTGTTCTCCGAAAAGAAATAAAAACAGTACAACTGTTTACCGTTTATTGTTTACCTTTTCCTTTCTTTTCGTTAGGGTATTTGATACCCGTGTCTGATATCGATGAGTACCCACGAGATATCAGACTGTAATTTATTTGTTCTTTTCAATAAAGAAACATAAGGAATTGATGCTATTGGGACCCGTAGACAACTAAACAACATACGACACTTGATGTTGTAGTCTATTTTATCTATTTTTTTTGTACGCATCTGTACCTAACTTTGTTAGGCACGATTTTCTTTATTTATTTTCTTTATTTATTTTTTTAAATTTTCTTTACATAAACAGTAATGATGACCTTATTGTACGCACTGAAAATTTACATATATTGTTTTGTCTTATTTAGCACTGGTAGCACATGCCTAGAGCCGTGTCTAAAATTGTTGTCAGTTGCTTTGGGAAAAGACTTGACCCTAAGGATGACCTTTACTGTTTCTTTTTCTTTTATTAATTTTTTTTTTTTATATATCGAAAGTTGCGGTGGCTACAGTTTACATATTAGACATCATTAGGTTATTGTTTATTTATTTTTTTAACTTGTAGCAGATCTACAATCCCTTTGTATTTTCATGTGATATTTGTCGTGTTATTATTTTCTTTTCCTTATGTGTTCTCTATCTCCTATGACAAGATAAAGAAAATGATATGTTCTTGGTTCGGTGAAAATATTTTACAATTCATGTAATTATGTTACACATCTATCCAATCCAAATCACAGAAGTCAAACTTCCAAAAATATATGTTTCTTTCTTTGTAAAGGGAACTCTGGTATCCCTGATAATATACTACAATTAATGTCTTTATATTATCACAATTTGTTCCCATTCTTTCTGTACGTTATGTATCTTTTTTTACTCGGTATTAATTATTTATTGGTCATGTCTGGCTATGCCGTCTAACCAATTTATTTTCTTTTTCTTTTTATAAAGGAATATATGGATTTTGCTAATGGCAATTTCACAACAAACGGTGGAGATATATGTCTTGTGGACAGTGCTACAACACATACAATTCTTCGTGAAAAACGATTTTTCTCCCATTTAACATTAGCTGCAGCTACTGTTAGTACAATATCAGGGACCTCTAAACTTATTGAGGGTTGTGTAAAAGCCTTATTAATGTTACCTAATGGCACAAAAATCCATATTAATGATGCCCTATTTTCAACAAAATCTAACCGCAACTTGTTGAGTTTTAAAGACATTCGTCTTAATGGGTATCATATTGAGACAACAAACGAAGCTAAAAAAGAGTATCTATGCATTACTACCATTGTCTCAGGTAAGAAACAAGTCCTAGAAAAGCTTCCATCTCTATCTTCTGGATTATACCACACTATCCTAATTGAATCACATCTTGTGAGTCATTCTAAGACTTCTGATCCCGGTGTTTTTAAACTTTGGCATGACCGTCTGGGTCATCCGGGATCAACTATGATGCGCAGAGTTATTGAAAATCATATGGACATCCTCTAAATAGACTAAAAGTCTTATCATTTAATGATTGTCCATGCATCGCTTGTTATCAAGGAAAATTGATTATTAGGCCATCATTGATGAAAGTTGGCATTGAATCACCTAATTTTCTGCAACGAATTCAAGGTGATATATGTGGACCAATTCACCCTTCGTGTGGACCATTTCGTTATTTTATGGTTCTTATTGATGCTTCAACACGATGGTCACATGTTTTCTTACTTTCGACTCGATCTTTGTTGCATTTGCAAGACTTCTTGCACAAATTATTAAGTTACGAGCCCGTTTCGCATTTTCCTATTAAAACTATTCGTCTTGATAATGCTTGGTGAATTTACCTCTAAAACATTTAATGATTATTGCATGTCAATTGGAATTGATGTTGAACACTCCATCGCTCATGTGCACACTCAAAATGGCTTAGCGGAATCATTTATTAAGCGCTTACAATTGATTGCCCGACCATTAATCTTAAGGTTTAACTTGCCATTTTCAGCATGGGGTCATGCAATATTACATGATGCAGCCCTGGTTCGTATAAGACCAACCACCTATCAAAAATACTCACTTGTACAACTCGTATATGGGTATCAACCAAATATATATCATCTTAGAACTTTTGGTTGTGCTGTGTATGTTCCTATTGCTCCACCACAGAGAGCGAAAATGGGTCCTCAACGCAAACTCGGCATATATGTTGGCTATGACTCTCCATCTATCATTCGGTATTTAGAACCTCAAACAGGAGATGTTTTTAAAGCAAGATTTGCTGATTGCCAATTTGATGAATCAAATTTCCCGTTGTTAGGGGGAGATAAGCCAAAACTTGAGGAACGCCGTGAAATTTCATGGAATACACCATCATTAGCCCACTTTGATCCTCGTACAAAACAATGTGAACTTGAGGTTCAAATAATTATACATTTGCAAAATATTGCAAACCAAATGCTTGATGCATTTACTGATACAGGAAAGGTAACAAAATCACATACACCTGCTGCAAATACTCCTGCGAGAGTAAGTATCCCAGAAAGACATCATGATAATTAGTCCACAATATGCTTAAAGCGAGGATGACCTCTTGGTGCAAAGGATTTAGTTCCACGGAAAAAGAGATCAGTAGTTGGCATTCCGGAAAAAGCCATTCTCTCTGAAACATTGATTAATCAATCAAAAACTGATACACAAGTTGCACCTGAAGAGGCACATGTACCTCAAAATAATGAGATCTATATAAACTATGTTGGTACAAGACAAAACTGGGATAGGAATACAATTATTCCTGGTAGTAAATTTTCTTTTATAGTTGCTTTGGATATCATTGAAAATATTGATGATCCTGAACCACAATCTATCGAAGAATGTCGTCGTAGAAAAGACTAAGTGGGAGGTTGCAATCCAAGAAGAGTACAACTCATTAGTAAAACGTGGAGACCTTGGTCCTGTTGTTGTAACTCCTGAAAATGTAAAAGATGTCGGATACAAATGGGTATTCGTACGAAAGCGTAACGAGAAATATAAAATTGTGAGATATAAAGCTCGACTCGTTGCACAAGGTTTTTCACAAAGACCAGGTATTGATTTTCAAGAAACTTATTCTCCAGTGATGGATGCCATCACATTCCGGTTTCTTATTAGTTTGGCTGCTTCAGAAAAGATTGAAATGCATCTTATGGATGTAGTTATGGCTTATCTTTATGGGTCACTTGATAGTGACATTTATATGAAACTTCCCGAGGGATTTCGTATGCCTGAAGCAGACAAGTCCAAAGATCGTAGTGTATACTCAATAAAACTTCAAAGAGCTCTATATGGACTGAAGCAGTCTGGAAGAATGTGGTATAATCGTCTCAGTGAATATTTATTGAAAGAGGGATATATCAATAATGCTATTTGTCCATGTGTTTTCATTAAGAAATCCAATTCTGGGTTTTCTATTATTGCAGTATACGTTGATGATCTAAATCTTGTTGGAACTTTAAAAGAACTCATCGAAACCGCTTACTTGCGAAGGAATTTGAGATGAAAGATCTTGGTAAAACTAAGTATTGTCTTGGTTTACAAATTGAGCATGTCTCAAATGGGATATTTTTCCATCAATCTACTTATACAAATAAAGTCTTAAAACGATTTTATATGGACAAAGCACATCCACTGAGTTCCCATATGGCTGTGAGATCACTTGACGTGAATAAAGACCCATTTCGACCTAAAGAAGATGGTGAAGAACTTCTTGGTCTCTGGAAGTGCCATATCTAAGTGCAATTGGTGCTATTATATATCTTGCAAATTGCAAAAGGCCATATATTTCTTTTTCATTAATCATTAGCTAGATGATTCTGCTCCAACTCAAGACACTGGAATGAAATCAAGCACTTATTACGTTATCTTAGTGGCACTATTGATTTAGGTTTATTTTACCCTTATGAATCTAAGTCAAAACTAATTGGGTACGCAGATGCAGATTATCTTTCAGATCCACACAAAGGACGATCACAAACTGGGTATTTGTTTGCTTATGGAGATACATTTATATCTTGGCGGTCAGTGAAGCAAACAATTTCAGCTACATCTACAAATCATTCTGAACTACTAGCAATCCATGAAGCAAGCCGTGAGAGCGTCTGGTTAAGGTCAGTAATACACCATATTCAAGAATCATGTGGATTTCCTTCAACTAAAGATTCACCAACAATATTATACGAAGACAATACTGCTTGCATTGCACAACTAAAGGAAGGATTTATCAAAGGTGATCGAATAAAGCACATCAGCCCAAAGTTCTTGTTCTCACATGATCTACAGAATGATGGTGTGATTGATATCCAACAAGTACGTTCAAGCCATAATCTAGCAGACCTCTTCACTAAAGCATTACCAACTTCTACATTCAAGAAATTAGTTCACAATATTGGAATGCGTCGACTTAAATATTTGTATGCCAAGATTCCGCCAAGTATCCATCGTGGGGAGCATCATTAGGACTTAAACGCTATTTGATACTCTTTCCTTCGTCAAGGTTTGTCCCACTCGGTTTACTTGTCAAGGTTTTAATGAGGCAAAGATATGCGTGTCCAACACATTCGAGTCTCACACATTTCAGGTTTTTTCTCTCTTGATTTTCCTGATATATTTGTGAATTAGACACAGTGGTCATCAGGGGGAGTGTTATAAACGCTTATATATGTTAATAATATATAGGGTGAATCCCGTTTATTACCGGGATGCCCTTGTGTCTAGCCTATATAAATAGAGGTTGTATTCTCCCTTTTTGGTTACACACATTAATAAGAATTCTCCTTCTCTATTTTTTCTATCTTTTACACTAACGAAAACATTATTCTTCCGCGAAAAAACTCAAATTTTAAGATGATTAAATGTTTAATATATTTAGAGAGAATTAAATATGTTAAGAACAAAAATACAAACAAAAAAACACAAGAAAAAGATCGCCAAGAATATTGTATTTGTCTTTTCCTTGAATGGAAATGAAAATGAGGTGCTTTATGAAGCAACATGCAATCCGTCGTGTTTCCGACAGAACAAGTGCTTCATGCGATCTACTTTCATGCATCTTCTTCTTCTATGCACCCAAAACTGCTTGATTTTTTATTTGAATATTATTTTAGTTTCCTCCATTATCTCAAACTCTGTTATTCTTGACTAGTTTTAGAAACAAGATTTAACCAATAAAGTTACAACAATTATTTAGTAAAGTAGACAATAAAAGCACATTGTTTTTCAGCTTGTCCTATTTATTGGCCTAAGAGGCACAAAATGCATGTAACCAGAGACAAAGTAAACAACAAATGACCAGTTGTTTATTTTTTACTGTGTAAAGTTTTATTTGATTTACTGATAAAAAATACCCTTATGGAGAGACAAAACTATGTGGTAAACTTTTACTAATGCGTGCCAAATAGATGATGAGCGCCAATCATATAACTTTAAGTGGGCGGTAATAATTCATTACTATGAACACGAAAAAGCTCTTTCTTACCCGATATGCATTTCTTACGAACAATAGTTGGAGGGGAGTTCCCCATACATTAGGAATGTAGTCTGTATGAATTATTAAAATTCGGTGTTCTTCTCTCTCCTCTCTCTCACTCCTTCTTCTTTTTCTTCAACAAAACCATCAAAAATAACTCTTTTATGCTCAGATCTAGTCCATTTTTGGACTAGATCTGAGCAGATTTCTTCATTTTTCCTTGCTTTCTAGGTTTGTTGGTAGATTAGTTTGGTTTTTACTATGTTTTCTACTTATCTACACCATTTTGGTGGTTTTATCTACTCTTTCGAGGTTTATTTTCGCTTTCATGGCGATTCTTGGTTATTGGGTTTGGGTTTTTAGATCGATAGTGATGCTCTCCAAGCTCTCCAACGACGAAATCTTCATCTTGATTATCTTCGACGACGGAATCTTCATCGAAATCTTCATCATCAACTTATCCGGCGACGGAATCTCCATAGATGGTCTTTTTGACGACGGAATCTCCATAGATGGTCTTTTTGACGACGGAAGCTTCATCACTAGCTATAAGAGATTTGAGCAAATCACTCCTATTTTGGGAGCATTTCTTTCTATAGAAGAAAAACAAACTAAATGGTTGGAATTTAATTCGAGAAAAACCATCATTCTTCCGATTTAATCGATCTTATTCATACTTGTATTTGACTTACTCCGGTAATCCTTCTCTTTCTCTTGTCGGATTTCTCCGGTATTGTACTCTTACGGTATGTTCTTGTTACTTTGTATTTTCTTATCTTCGATCTTAAACTCATTGTAACCTTGAAATCCCATTAATGAAAAGGTTCCTTGTTTATCAAAAAAAAAAAGGAATGTAGTCTGTAAGAAGTATAGAAAACCGTGGATGAGAAGGAAAAAATTCATTCCAAGCACAAGTAGCTCTTAATTTTTAAAATTCGCATACAGTTCCAGATTGTTACTTGCGACTTTGCGCTATAGGGTTTTAGGTTTATTTCCATGTTCTATGGTTAGTTGATTTCAATTTTTTAATGTTATACCAGGATAAATAGAGAATCATTGAGTATTTGATTGGACAAAGTAGATTGTATATTATTTCGTTGATTTCATGTCTATTTGTGAAAAACTAGTTGTTCAAATAACTTGAGGCTCTAATATCTAAGCGCAACGAGTTTCTTTTAGATAAAGTTTTACCGGATGATTTTGAATATGATAGCTTGTAAAGTTGTGCTTGTTTTTCTGTGGGCGGAGAGTAAGCTACTATTTCATAGCTACGTGTTTGTTTTTATCGGTAAAAAATTTAGTGCTCACGAGTTTCGAACTTAGGTCACTGGTATAATCACCACAGTGATTTTATCACCGTACTACAGCGACAACGGAAACTGTATAAATCTCACTTGCTTCTAAATCTCATCCAAAGTTTTCAAATGTTGACCGGTGACACGCCTCGTTTTCAATTTTGAAATACAAAATCGTAACTCGGGAGATTCATGGTCAATATAGAATATAAAACTCTATATTTTAGCTTGTGTGATGTGCATATATATATATATATTAAATCAAAGTGAGGTTTAATTGAATAAATTCATGGAATAATATACGCCACGTGGAAGAAAATGATTTAAAGAAAGAAAAAAAAACAGGTAAAAAAAATGATTATTGTAAAGATTAATTTTTTTGGGTTATTTCATGGAATAATACTCCTTCCGTCCTAAATTATTAGTCCGTTTTGACTAAGTCAAGATATTAAGGAGACCGAAGAAGTGTACAAAATTACCCCTATTAAATGATTTATTATTACTAAAATTAAAAGGAGTATATGGAGTATGTAAGAAAAATACATTGGTATTTATAATATTTATAGAAATATTTAAATAGAAGATAAAAATAAAAATCTTTATGAATTGATTTATTATATTTGTTTCCTATATTGAGGAAGATATCATTTAATATTTAGTTTGGTGATATTTAAAATAATTTTATAATTGTAAAAGTTTGAATGATATATTTGAGAGTTTGACTAAAAAATATGTCTATAAACAAAAGCTGGACAGTATTTTAGGACCGACGAAAATAGAATAGATGACAGAAATTTTAGGACATAGGGAGTATATTTTATGTTCTCACTGAAAGAGATCTAAAGAATGCAAATGTTTAAATTTTTATTTCGTTTGTAGATATTTATCTAAGAGATCTAAAGAATGCAAATGTTTAAATTTTCATTTCGTTTGTAGATATTTATCTTTCGTCCAAATAAAAGATTCAACTTTTCAAATTAGAGTATATTTTGAGTTAATCGGAATCATGCTTCACCTCCCTAGTTTGGGACCTTAAAAATGTCTCATCCGGAAAATCTAATAATCTTTCGAACCTGTATGAGATTTCAAATGATAAAAAAAATGTTAACCGATGAACATCACGGATGTTATATTTTGATGAAATTAGCAGCACTAATGGCTTATTAATGTCGAAGGGAAAATTATATTTAAAATATAAGGAAACCAAAATTACTAGTAATCAGCTATTGCCAAATTTCCTATGTACTCAAGGAATAACCACTCAAAATGTAGACAAAACTCAATTAAAAAAAGTGTATTTTAGAGAAATTATGAATTGATTAGCATTTCTTTTTATGCTACATACCGAATACATACCCGGGGCTAGGACATCCCTTGTTTTGGAGTGTTACTTCAGTTTCCTCTACCATCCGAAGCAGATACTTTCGACTAGTTTTGGAAATAAGATTTGACTTATTAACAGTCACTTGGCAATATGGCAATCAAAGTACATTGGTTTTCAGCCTATCTTATTTGTAGGCATGAGATATAAGACTAAACAATAGATGAATGGATCAACGCAAAAAATGACAGATGCGCGCCAAATAAATCATGATGGGTGCGAATCAAATGATTTTTGGGAGCCGAGTAATATAACTCACTACTATTTGGCACACGGAAGCTTCTCAGCCATGTCAAATAAATGCAGCCTCAAGTGCTAGGCATAAAGACTGCAAATATATATTATTAAAACACAAGTTATTAACTACTCCCTCAGTCTTAAAAAAATTGGTTTATTTGGTTTACACACGAATTAATAAAAAATTATTGTGGCCGTTTAACGATTTTGGGTTAGCCTTGTTGGTCCGGAGCCTAATTTTTAAGTAGGGAGTAGGCGGATCGAGTCTTCCCTCAAGAGTTTGGAGATATCATGAAATGCTCCTCTTATATGTAAATATTTATATGGGTTATGGCGGGTTGGGTATGGCGGTGGGTCCAATTCGACTGTCAGGCTTCACGTAAGGGCTTGGATCCAGCTTTCGCTTATAACAAATAAACAAATAAATCATTATAGCCATTTTTACATATTTTTTCCTAATTAATCATTGGTGCCACTCATTTGATATTAGTTATTAAAAATATGAGAGACAAGTGGTCTCCTTTTTGTGTTAAAAAAAAAAAATAGAGAGAGGTAGTTCTCTTAGGCTAACCACTATGGAAGGTTGAATCAGCTACTGTTTATATGGTGATTCAAGTATATATTGTGCCCAATCATTTGGTGTAAATTAATGAGCCGTCAGATTTGAACTCATAACATTAAATCTGATGGTTTAGTATTGATGCGCCCAATGGTTGGGCGTAAATAAATGAACCGTTAGATTTTAACTAATTAAATTAAATCTGATGGCTTATATTTGATGCACCCAATGATTAGGGGCAAAGAGTGATTTTTCCATGCGCCTAATGGTTTGGCACAACAAACTTGATTCAACTTCTCTCTCTAGCAAACCCTTTAACACTAAGTTAAATCATGGGAATAGGCTACGGCTTTTGCATCTTAAATCAAGATTCAAGACACTATAGTGGGTAGCCGTATAAGTAAATTAGTAAACTCATTATATTTAACACTCCAAATTTCTATAAAATCAGCCTATTTTTTTCCCGACACATTTAGGGGCGACTCAGTCGCAATTAGGGATGACACTAAAAGACAAAAAGGTCACCCAAACGTAAAATTGAGCTATCCCTTATCCGTGATTTTTCAAAATGGCAACTATGTCCTTATATAATCGGTAGCCAAAACCACAATCGGTAGGTTACAAACAATCGGTAGTTTAAAATGAATCATTAGCTACCGATTAATGTATGGATATTTCGGCTAATGTTCCCTTTTATAATCGGAAGTTTAAATGGTTACATTACCTTCCGATTATAATAATCGGAAGGTTAACTGGTTACATTACCTTCCGATTATAGGTTGCCCAAAAATGAGTTTTTTTTCTAAAATCCATTTTCTCCAAAATTCTGAAATCTTCTATAATCGGTAGGATATTTGGCTACCGATTATAAGTAGCCCCACATCAGACCTTTGCCAAATTTACACTTGGCTAAGGGTGCAGAGCCACCCCTAACCATTTGGTTCGTGTTTGAGACGTAGCCAATCGGAAGTTTAACTGGTTATATTACCTTCCGATTATAATAATCAGAAGTTTAACTGGTCACATTACCTTCCGATTATAATAATCGGAAGGTTAACTGGTTACATTAACTTCCGATTATAGGTTGCCCCAAAATGAGTTTTTTTCTAAAATCCATTTTCTCCAAAATTTTGAAATCTTCTATAATCGGTAGGATATTTGGTTACCGATTATAAGTAGCCCCACATCGGACCTTTTCCAAATTTCCACTTGGCTTAGGGTGCAGAGCCACCCCTAACCATTTGGTTCGTGTTTGAGACGTAGCCATAATCGGAAGTTTAACTGGTTACATTACCTTCCGATTATAGGTTGCCCCAAAATGAGTTTTTTTCTAAAATCCATTTTCTCCAAAATTTTGAAATCTTCTATAATCGGTAGGATATTTGGCTACCGATTATAATTAGCTCCACATCGGACCATTGCCAAGTTTCCATTTGTCTCTAGGTGCAGAGCCACCCCTAATCATTTGGTTCTTGTTTGAGACGTAGCCATAATCGGAAGTTTAACTGGTTACATTACCTTCCGATTATAATAATCGGAAGGTTAACTGGTTACATTACCTTCCGATTATATATTGCCCCAAAATGAGTTTTTTTTCTAAAATCCTTTAAATCGGTAGGCAAAGCTGTTACAAAGCTTCCGATTAGGTTTTAACAATCGGGCACAAAATACCTCCCGATTATGAAGGGGCATATAAGTATTTTCAACCTATTTTGTCTTTTATTGTCGCCTCTAATTGGGACTGAGTCGCCCCTAAAAGTGCTAGGATTTTTTTGATATTTCTAAATAAGAAAACCAGCCTATTTTTCTAGATACATAATGAATAGACGAATGGTTTAGTGGCTTAAGTGGAGCACACAATTTTCCGTTTAGGCTAGTATTGCACCACAATATGGACTAGCCTAAACCTCAACAAGAACTAATATGGACTAATATGTTATTTTCAGTTTTCCTAATATGTATCAAACATTTGATACTCCCTCCGTCTCAAAATAACAGTCCTAATTGACTTTGTCAAAATAATAAGGAAATCTTATAAAAAGTCATAACTAACCCTTGACTAGCCTATTTAATGTTAAGTTATTACCAAAGGTAGATGAAAATGTAATGTAAGAATATATAGAAGTATTAGGAATTTTATAACTACCCATAAATGTTTTCATTTAAAAAAGGAATGACAATTAATACAAAAAAATATTGAATGGATTTTTTCCTTATATATGGTGATAATATTTATGATTGGAATTAAGTTTATATTAAAAATGATTTTATAATTATAAAAAATAAAGGGTATACTTGATAGTTTAAGGGAAAAGTATGTCTATAAACAGAGCGGACAGATAAAAAAAGACAGACCAAAGTAGAAATTAGGACAGATAAAAAAAGACAGAGGGAGTACATGTTAATAGAGGTGTAAATTGGGATGTGCCAGCACGAGCACAGCCCATCCCAACATGCTAAAATTTAAGCACATCCCAGCCCAGCACGGCACAACACGTTAGTTAAATGGGACGTGCTGGGTTTGACTAATTGGCACAGTAGCACAGCATAGCACGCGGCACGGATAAGCACGTGGCCCAGCCCAGCACAACACGTTAAGAAAGCACGTCATAACATGTACAAATACACCATATAACAAGGCATAATACATCATATTTTTTGTATATTTCACAAAAGAGTCACTATTCTAGCTAGTTTTTAACATTTTATGCTGGCTTATTTATAACAACACATATAATACCTTAATATTTGGAAAATATATTTCAACATCGTTGTTATAATGTCATCACCTATATTTAACTAGAACATTAATTTACATGACAATAATCTTTTTTTTTTTTTTTTTTTTTGAAACTAGGCATAGGCCCGTCCTGCCCTCTGGCAGCGTAGCCACCGGGTTACTCCCCACTGAGCAAACTCGGCCCCATGAACTCCATAGTAAAGTTCCTATATTGGTTGGGAGCTCAATCCTGACCAACTGGGCTAATGCCAGTTGGTTGCATGACAATAATCTAATTTTATATTTGATGGGTTATTTCTTTTTATTGAATAAACTTGTTAGTTTTACTTGAAATAATTTCAAATGATATGTTGTCTAATTAAATTCTTGTGATAATGTCCGACTTAATGTATCCATTAAGTGATTTCAAATTTTTTATAGCACGGCACAACACGACACGTTTATTCGTGTGTTGTACCCGTGGGTTGTGTTGTGCCTAGATTTTGACTAGTAAAGCACGGCACGGCACAACACGTTTAAATCGTTGGCACAACACGGCACATTGCAAGTGAAGCACGCGATTTCGTGTGCCGGGCCGGTACGTTTTACACCTCTATATGTTAAGAATCAAATGTTTGATTTTGTATGAATGATTTTCAGCAAATAATACCAATCTAACAAATAATACCAATCTAACAACGCAAATCACAAAAGCACAATGGTTTTAGCAAATAACGCGATTTCGACTAGTTTTAGCAAATAATACCAATCTAACAACGCAAATCACAAAAGCACAATGGTTTTCAGCCAGCTTATCCTATTTGACTATTTGTAGGCATGAGTGGTAAAAACAAATATGTGACCAGAGTCCAGACACAGTAAATAACAAATGTTTAGTTGTTGTTTCTTACTATCAGTGAATTTTTTTATTATTGTGTGCCAAATGTACATGACGGGCACGAAATAAATGTCATTAAAAACTCTTTCATTCACGGTTCAAGAGGATGCAAGAAGTACTCATGTGTCAAAACAGATTCCCTCTTCCGTTCTCATTAAGCGGACATTGTTTCATCATTTATGCTATTTGGGTACCCAATGGAAAATTTCATGCGAGCTCATGTAATAAAACTTATATTGACCTCATTTGAGGGTAAGATAGAAACTCAAATGGAAAATTTTTGAAGGTAAGTTAGAAACTGAAATGGAAAAAAATGAACCATTCAACAAGACACTTTTGTGCAATACTATACATAGGAACATTACAGATACAATGGTTAAGGACCGTAATCCACTCAATCCACTTTTAACTTTTCTTACAGTAGAACCTCTATATATTAATAACCTCTACATATTAATAAAAGTTTATGGTCCCAACTTGGGCCTGTGAGAAATAGTAATAACCTCTTCAGTTTAATATTAATGATTTTTTTCAATTCCACCTTAAAGAATTTACCTCCAAATGGTAATATTCAATATTATATTAAAAAATATATATTTAGTTATATTAAATTTATGATTAAAAAAAATACTTGTCTATAGTTGTTTGAGAAAAAGAAGTAATTTTTTGGATTATTACAACATCTTTTAACTTGCGGATATCTCATCAACATTGACACCTTCTTGTTGAAGCCAAAATATTTCCAACTTATCGAGCATGTTTAAAGCTTCCAACCTTCTTGGAACTACAAATTCCAGGATATATACATGCGCTTGTATATTGGAACTATAAAAATGTATATACATCATCTAAATACAACTACAAATACATTGCACATACATTGAACTTAAATTTTTTACATTTTTATGGGTACCTCTTTATATTAATAACTTTTCTATATTAGTGATTTTATGGATGCCCAAGAGTATTAATATAGAGAGATTCTACTGTATATTTATTATTTTAAATGGTCATATCTAATATTACAAAAATGCATATAAATAGATGTGAAATGTATTTAATACTATTCTTTTGGATTAGTAGGGAAAGAGAGGAATGAAAGAATTTTCAATAACAAGTCATCAAGCGTCGAAGACATTGCAGTGGCGCTGGTTTCATCTTGGATGAGAGTTTTTTCAGGGTCGTGTTAACTTGTAAACCCATATAAAAGTTAAAAGGGGTGTAATCGACATTAATTTACATAGGGAAAATAAATTTTATCAGTAATTGAAAATAAATCAATCAATAACAAATTAATCTTATCAGTAATAGATTTACGCATACCTTTAGTACCCTTGAAATTTATAATCTTACTTAATGTGTATATGGGTATGAGATTTATAACTCATCTTTTGATGTTTGGAATATGGATGCATGGGTGGGATGAAATTTTTATTTTGTATCCTCACCGACTTTCATGTCCATTTTCTTTATCTTTTCTCAATTTCCTTTCGGTTCTAGGTAAATTATTATGAAATTTGAAATTTAAATTTAATCAACCATCATAATATTATGCATCCAAATATTTTGGATTAGCAAAATAATAATTAATCTAACATAACAATCACCGAAAATAGAAGTAAGCCGGGAAATAAAAACTCGATGTATTTAAAAGAAAATAAAACCGATGTATTCCAAAACCCAATCCATAATTCATTCATACCAAAAGGAAATAGGAAAAAATAACTTGAGTTTCATCACCGTCAACAAGATGGGAAAAGACCATCACTCATCTGTATGGAGGAAACTTTTATTTTCATAGGGTAAGCAAAATGGGAAAAATGAGTGCTTGTCTTCAAACTCCATAGCGGTATTCTAGTCTATCACATAAAAATTAAGTAAGAGTTTGTTATCATGTGCAGTCCTCACTTGCACTTAAAATTTGAATATGATCCTCCATTATTTTTTATATTTTTTAATTATTTTTTTGGAGAATGCAAATTAACATAGATTTACCAAACATGCATTTACAGAGAGTGAAAATTTGCAATCTTCAATGCAAATTCACACATCTCTTTTAGTTTTTAATTGGTTTCACACTTTTCCAGTTCAATGATTGAGTGTTATCTTGTGCATTGATGCAGAAATAACAAAACCCAATAAAATAAAATAAGTTTTGATTTTTAAATAGACCCACCTTTTTAATTAACATTTACTTTTAATACGATAATGTCATTTGATGACAATTTAAACTTGAACTTAATTATTAAACTTAATCATCTTCCACGTGAATTTAAACCTTCGATTTCCTTCCAAATGAGGCCTTACAAACTCAAAATGAATGATCCAAGTTTTATGTTGATCCATAATCCGATCATCCAATAAGTTTAACACTAGTAGTCGATTTTCAATCTGCTAGGTCGGTTTCGATGGATTTTATGCACTTCAAAAAAAACAAAAATCAGAAGACATGAAAATGTGGTTAGAGAGTGTGACAATTGAACATGGTTGCTTGTCCATTATGAAGAAGCTTGGCCAATCTAAGGCTCCAAGGACAAATGGTTTTCCAATTAATTTTTACATGCTTGTCTATGAAATTATCAAATATGACATGATGAAGATGCATTTTTAAAGAATTTCAGGAGAAGAATTTCATCTACTGGAGATTGAAAAACACTTTTATTTCTCTGGTTCCAAAAAAAAGAAACCACTGAAGAGATAAAAGACTTAATACCTATAGTTTTTTTTATGGAGTTTATAAGATCATCTCCAAAGTGTTAGCTTATAGATTTAATATTCTTTTAGGTTTACTTATCAAAGTTGACTTTAATAAGGCTTTTGATCATGTCAAATATTGGTTTTTGTGGATGAAATGCTGGTCTTCAGAAGCTGATTAAAAATGGAGCATTGATAACTTGGTCTTTTATCGGTTAAATCTTACTTTGCCAAACTTGAAAATGAAGCTGATTTACCTAAAAGTCATTTGATTTGCCTTTGTTAAATTGCCTAAATGAAGCTGATGAGTGCTATCAGAATGCATGTCTTTGTTAAATTGTCTGAAAACTTTAGACAAATGCAAACTGGTGGGATAATATACCACAAGCTCATATACTAATAGTTCCAAACTGTAAACGCACTCTGTGATTTAGAGTCATTTGATTTGTGCAACAAAAGTCTATCAATTACTTTTGTAAATATCTTTTATCTCTTGATTCTTTCAGAGATACGTAACAACCACATACATATGCTGCATTTCAAGTCCTTTTGAAATTACCAATCTAAATAAGTAGCGGAACTCTATAACATTCATTACAAGAGAACAATTCCAGGTATTTGTGAGAAACCTCGCGCCCCAAGGCGAGTCATTGTACTTTAAGACTACTTTCTTCTCCTTTGCCAAAGAACTAAGTTCTACCTGGATTGTGTAGGCCAAATATGTTGTTTATTTGAAATTAATCAAAATAAAGCATGGTTCAATCTCATTGTGCTCTACTTCTGCAGTAACTACACTAGGCCAAATATCAACATAGGTGACATTTCAAAACTGTCACTATATCAATTCCATGACGGTTCAGGTGAAATTTGAAAGTGTCACCAATGTCGATGTCACCGTAGGGGTCATCTTATACTGACGCTTATGAACTGTCACATAACCGTCACCAATTAGCCTTCAAAACTGTCATGAAGTATATTAAACCGTCATTGTAATCAGACATCCACGTCGGTTTTTTATTGAAAACGCCACCTTAACGATGTTATGCAGTGACTGTTTTCCCAAGAAACCGTCAATATAATGTTGAAAAGCGCCGGGCATAAGAAATAACAACAACGGTTTTTATTGTAACCGTCATTTATAAGTCCTTGTTCCACGTTTTTCTTCATTAAAAGTTACCGTATGAACATTGATTAGGTGTAGGTTTTATGTTTCCAATTTTTTTCCAGCTAAATTTAAATTTGTAAAGGAAATTAAATATGCAACCAAATTAAAACAAGAAAAATCATATATATTATTCCTAATTCAATTTACAATCTCATTAAAATAATATCAATGCTTTTGCAAAAATTCACATTTTATGAAAAAGTACATATAATTCATTATTAACATTTTCTTTCGTCAACTCCTTGATTAGTAGACATTTCCAATCTCAAAGCTCTTGATAAATCATAAGTAAACTCTAAACTATGCCTTTTAGTTGATTCAATAAACCGGAAATCAATTTACAATAGCAAATATCATCACTTCCATAAAATCAACCAATAACAAAGACGAAATTATTGATTTAATATTCATCATCAAAAGTGTAAAATATTTTCTTGATAAGCTGGAGAAATTGTTTGACTCCTAATCTTAAACTAATGACTCTAATCTTCATATTTTTCTTTCTTCATAAGTTTCTAGTATACCGTACATCCACACATCCGCATCTTGATTAATAATTTGGGAAGAACCAATAGTTCTTCTTGTGATTGCAGATAGATCAATATTAGTATGTCCGAGTTGACGAGATAGCATGTTGATAATACCATTCTCGTGAATAGACATATTGTTTTTGAACTTTGTAGGGAAAGTAGTTTGTTGAGTAAACACAAGATATCGATGAATGAGGTTTCACAATATTTCATGAGAAATATATACTAGATATTTAAACTTGAAGGATAAAAATGATTCCATATATGTATAATAAGTGTGTTAGTTGTGAAGACTATAACTCAGTCTATGATTGAGGAGATTGATTGATCGCTTGTCGGATCCAAAGCACTTTTGATTGGTGGGATATACATAACGGGATCCTTTGGCAATCGTATGGAGGATTCCAATACATGATTTCCGCTATAATTTCCTTTTCTACAAATTTTTCATATTGGGTTCATTAACAGTTCCATTTTATAAAAAAATAGTTAATGCATAGAACCATCGTCCTACCAAAAAAAAAAAAAACCAAAATCATCGAAGGGCACCAATATTTCTTGGCTCAAAGGTTGTACCAAATCATTTAGGGGTGGCCCTCACAAGAAAAAAGGGATCCAAGAAATTGAAAAGAAAAAGGAACAATTATCAAAGTTTTTCTTTTTTTTGGTACTAATAATTATCAAAGGTTAGGTCTTCGGATTCGGTGGAATAATCCTTTCCAACTTGGCTTAAAGGTTTAATTTTATTTTGTTTGTTTAATCATTACTATAAACGAATCATTACTTATTTTCGGTGGAATCATCCTTTCAAACTTGATTGAAGGATTTCGGTGGAATCATTACTTATTTGGTCCCATTTATTTTATATAAAAGCAATCACGAGTTATTAGATCTAACGTTTGCAGTGATAGGCAAATATCATTATAAGCTATTGTGAGAGTTAATCCTAAATCGTCACCATTTACTACAAAGCTATTGTGACATTTACCACCAAACCGTCATTATAAGTGCTATTTGGACGAGATAGACACAAAGCGTAATTATATATCATATGTACATGACGGTTGTTAAGTGTCACGTCGATAGGTCAATTATAACAGTTTACATCAATCATCATCATGAGATGTCAAGTTCCGGACAGGTTATGTCAATAAAATCATGATTTGTAATAACATTTGGTGACGGTCACCTTTAGGAACTGTCACCAACAATGTATTGTGACACTTTTTTCTAAAACAGTCATGATAGAAAATTTCAAACCGTCACCAAATCCCATATTTGGCCTAGTGTTATTTATATATTATATCATCATTGTGCACGCATGATCCTTCCATTGACTCATGTGCATTCTCATAATCCGTCAGGATTTCATTGTTCTCTAGAATCATTTAAAACTTTGGAGCGTCCTCCAGTATTGATTCATGGACATAGTCAGAGACAATCAAATGAGATGATTTCATTAATGATACAAATTAGGTTGTGCCTTACTAAACTACTTCCTTTCTAGGTGAGCATTGATCGAACCTGGTGGTTTCTCCATCTTCCTTTATGGAGCCACGGCCTCAACTACACTTCCACCAAGTGTAATTGGAACACCTTAGTCTATGGTGTACCCCATACTAAGGATTTCTAACTTGCAGAATATTTGCAACTGGTATGTGTGATCTTGTCACTTTAGTGACATCAGTACATTCTGAAAATTGATTATTCTTTGTCACTTCACATTCATTTGTGGAGTACAAGAATCAATATGAGACAAAGTTGGAACACACCACGACAATTCATGTCGCTTTCCTTAGAAAATACTTTTTCTTATCTCCCCCTAACGACGGGAAGACTGTCTCATTAAAATGACAACCCGCAAATCTAGCTGTAAGAGATTGCCTGCCAAAGGTTTTAAAATGCGGATAATTGTTAGGAACTCATTTCCAACATAACTACTTAACAGTTTTGAAGACCCATCATAGTAAGATGTGGAGTCGTAATTGCACATATATAGTGCAACCAAAAATGCGTAAGAACACGAATGTCAGGCTAAAATCCAGTTACCAACTGGTACGCATAAAAGGTTGACTAATATTGGGTTCTAAAATGAATTAAGTAAAGATTCATCAATATTTCATATTCCCCAAGCAGTTAAAGGTAGGTTTGTACGCAAAACCATTCCTTAGGCACCATCTGTAACCTTTAAAGATAGCTTTATGTAGACCTTGGGGTATAGGATACTCTGATTTGATCCTATTAAACATGCAATAACCATCAAGTCCTTTTGATGTACACTCGCTAGCATTTACAAGGGGTAGTGAGTCCTTACATGTAAAATATGTGCTAGTAGTTTTCCAAACGCAAATTTCTTTGGAGCTATTATTAGTCAAAATGTCAAAACATTCACCAGATCCATAGTCACATCAATGGTCCGCATTCTCGCATGAATATTTTTCTAAATTTCACCTTGTTATCTTTCTAATATGGATTGTTTACCATTTGCATCTTAGGATGGTCTCGATCTGTTTGATCAAGACTTTGTAAAATAAGTGATATGCTTCTTATTTAAAAGCATAATGGAGGGAGAGAAGAAGGTTGTGCATCTGGTACTTTTGAAAACTCTTATTGAGAGATATGCCATGACTTCGTGATTCTCGTCCAATCTTTGTTCCGTTTTTGTTCACTCAAATAAATTGATGTTCGTATGAGTCCTTTCAAAACAATCATCATGTCACAACCAAAGTGGATTTATGGTTATGTCAAAGCCTTTATGAGTCAATTACCAATATTTTATCGTCGGTGTCAATATGGATTCAATAATCCAAATACTATAGTGATTTACACTTCACTATATTGACTCATTAGTTTCTCTAATGTCCTTCCAAATATATTAGAGACTAAAAATATGCAATCAAATTACATTCTCATCACTGTGAGTTACCACATGATATCCACTTGTATGAGTTTCTGTGTAATTTAACAAGGTGTGATTATCTCTTAGTTCTTATAGAGCTTATGTAACTTTTAATCGTTATACTAATTAGGCAACAAAAATTGAGCATTCCTTCGCTCGGCTATTACATGTAATGATCCAATCATCACATGGTATTATATAAGGAAACAATTCAACAAGCAGTTTAATATATTTCCTTCAGAGGTTCGTGTAATAAGTGGTGTGGCCTTATTACGTAACAAAAGAAAAATTATATCATTTACTTTAGAGTGTTACAGTTCATGAAGATGATATACTTTTCATCATAATGTACGAATGATCCTTTTAACTCAAGTACTTTTGAGTATATCTCAAGTGCTTAAGAGAATTTTAGTCTCATGGAAATGATATACTATTCATTTAGTAAGAGCATACAATGGATATAATTATTCGCAAAAAAAAATATATTTATTTTAGCTAATATAATATCGGTCAAACTATCATGTAGACAATAGTTTAGCATCAAATCATGCAAAATATATAATCTAACCATAAGAATTCGATTGAATAAAGATAAACAATAAGAAAAAATGGCAAAGTTCTTGTTGCCATTAATGTTGACGTCTAACTATGATATGACCTTCTCCAAGAATACAATGAGTTAGTTTTCCTTTAATCTCCCTATAACTCTTATAGTTGACTACTAATATATGATACTTGCATTACAACACTTGTACCATTCTCAGTAAAATGCTTATACCAATATTTTCAACTCACATTCATATGAGTCGGAATTACATCTCTCGTCCCATAATAAGTAGATACATTTACTTTGTATCATTATTACTCGGATCAGAATTACATCTCTCGACTCATGAAAACTTATGTGAGTTTCTTTTCAAAAAGTGATGTTTGCTTTTAATTACAACATATCATTGTCGAAGTTATTGACGCATTATAGTCTAACAAGTGGATTACATCCCACTGAACATTCAAGTTTGGGGGGGAAATGAATGTTTCGACAAACTTCCTTCAAAGCATTACATCATCTGAAGTTAATATGTCGCCTTGGAAATATTGAAGGAATGACTTCCTCTTTGAAAGGTGTATCTTTACAAGTTGAAGATTTTTATGATGAAAGTATTGTACTTGAACACACATACTTCCACATCATAGACTCTTTAATGGTTCTCAAGTACTTCTGAGTTCAAAAGGTCAAATTAGAGCCAAATTGGTTTAGTCAAAGTCAGGTCAACTATTTGGTCAAGACCCGATCCATTAGGTTGACAAGGTCATGGCTAATGAATATAAACATATATGGTTAATTATATATGAAATATTCAGGCCCATTGATAATAAGTTTGGAACTATTAGTATATGAGCCCAAAACATATCGTTAACCCTAAAAGTTGACAAAATTCTTCTTTCAACTGTTCTGAACAGACAAATGCATCGTCGTCCGATCATGATATATTTTTTACATTAGATTTATCCCAATTAGAGGTGGCAATCAAGCCGAAACCCGCGGATATACCCGTACCCGGCCCGTGAAAACCCGAACCTGGCTTGACTTGGTTATAAACAAGTCGGGTTCGGGTTAAAGAAATGGTGTCTTGTTAGTAAACGGGTTAATCGTGCCCGGCTTACTGTAAACCCGCAGTATACCCGTAAACCCGTGTACAGTAAATTACATTTAATACTCACCGTTGGATTATGGAGGTTACTTAATCATAACCCTACATTAAAGATATAAAAACACTAAAACCCTAGAGTCAGATGAATCTTTTTATTTCTTCTTCTTCCTCTTTTTTTTTGCTCCCCACCGTCTTCTCCTATGTCTGCGCCTCTTCACCACCTCCATCATTTTTTCGGCTGTTGATTAAGTTTCACCTGCTGCTAAGTTTCCTTTCTTATTTCTCGAGTAGTCGAGTTAATTGATGAGAAGCGAATTTTTTTTTCTTTCTCGTATGTTGTTGAAGAAAGTTGCGATTAATTCATAGATCTAGTGACTGTAATCGAAGTTGAGATGGGTTTGTTGCTGGTATTTGGTTCGATTTAATGGTGGTGTTATTCAATTCTTGTCTGTAATCAAAAGAAATTAAGTTTTAATTTCGCTTTAATTTTATTCGAAAGCCTAACGGTGAATTTATTTTATTTGATTTCATATTAATCTGAATTTGGGTTTACAGATAGAGAAACAAATGGGTCTTTTCATTCATGTGCATATGTCACGAGAACCAATTGCATGTTTAGCAAGTGTTTAACCAAGTTAAAGAGTATAAATTAGGTGATTGTTTGATAGAAGGTAAAGAAGTTGTTGAGCGAAGACAAGAAGAATAAGAAGATCATCGACATGGGTTTGTCTGTTTTGTAATGATGAATCTCTCAAATTAATAATTAATTTCTAATGGTTCCAGTGATTAAGCTATATGGGTTTGTCTATTTTGTAATTTCAGTTTCCTTTTCTTTCAACATAAAATTGGATCTATAACTGTTAAAATTAAGCTTTGATTTGATTTGATGCGTGACTGCTTATGTGATTTTTGCACATCAGAATCTGTTACGGCAACCCATAACCCGCAAGATTTACCCGTTACGGGTGCGGGTTGAAGAAATGACAACCCGTGAAGAATATCAACCCGCAGGTTTAAGCCCTTGTTAACCCGAACCCGTGTAACCCGTAACAAGCGAGCCCCGACTCGCCCGATTTCCACCACTAATCCCAATATTTCGACAAACATATAAAAATTTTAAAGACATCCAACGGCTCGATAAAAATATATTTATGACGTCGTATGACTATTTCGATTCACGTTTCTATGGACACAACAGAAAATATCACGTACTTTGGAGTACTTTCCATGGTTGGATCTTTAATAAATTTGTACAAAGGTTTTTAAGGAGA